>JACBYL010000663.1:0-31522 GCA_015266385.1 Trichoderma oligosporum | reverse complement strand
AAGGGGAAGTTGTAATAGATGAGATTACGAACGGGCGAATGATAAGTTGGTTGACGTGGGTTTTTTTGATGAGATGTATAGTTGTAATGTGACCTACGCAGAGCGGAAGTGCGGAAGTGCGGAATACGTGTCTCTCTCTCTCTCTCTGTGTGTGTGTGTGTGCGCTCGGTGAAAAGAATTTCAGAATCCTACCCTTTTTGTCTTGTCTTGTACGAGTAAATGGCAAGGTAGTATCAGAAAATACGATCATGGTGGGATGATGTCGTTTGAATCAAAGTAGGCTAGGTGTGTTACTGAATATGGAAAAAAACGATGAGGGGGGATGTCAGATGAATGTTCCGAATGGGTTATTCCTTTTTGAGATGTAGATGGTCTCATGTCAAAAGATACTGTATACGAACAAGTAATGTGTATGAAATGTACGGAGTACCTACTTGGTGTTGTTCCAGATGAAGAACGTGTATGGGTTTGTTTACAACCTACCCAATCAAGACACAGTACCATGTAAGTATTAGAGAATACTCGTAGTTGCAAGATAATAATAGTATGAAGCATGTGATATATACTTTTGTATGTTCCAATGCAGTACCTCTGGCAAATTCTAGAGAACATATTGTATGTGATATTAGTATATATATTGTATTAGTATATTATATTAGTATATTGTATTAGTATATTGTATTAGTATATTGTATTAGTATATTATATTAGCATATTATATTACTCTGTATATGAAGTGCGAGTAATATACGGCAATACAAAATAGAGTATTCTAGAGTACTACAATATATTATATAATGCAATTCCAAGCGGCTAGCAGGATTTATGATGTTGGTTCTTTAAGTCGCCGAAAGATGCGTCCGTCGGAAATAAAGTAGCCGTAGGAGGGTTACATTCCCTCTTATTTTCCTACTTGATATTACTACAAACTTGTTATTCTGTGCATACAATTATTCTATACGTGGTCCGCGGGGGATTTTGGCACGTGGTGCGGGACGATTCCTTCCAGGTCCAAGGGCTTTTTTTCTTTTTTTGTCTTGTTCTTGTTTTGGCTGTGTTTGGGATATGATATGTGTGTGTATTTCCGTACTCCGTATAGGGTGAGTATATACAAAGTATGTATGTATAGGTTTGGTGGGATAAGAGGATAAGTGCAAAGGTACTTAGGATTTTTAAATGGAATTTTGTTTTGTTTTCTTTTGCTTGTTTGTTGGCAATGTCGTTGTTGTTGATGGTGTGTAGGCATGATCCTATCATGGCCCCCTTTATTTTATTTTATTTTATTTTATTTTATTTTATTTTATTAGGATCCAGCTTTTCAAGTTCGAATACTTCTTTCTAGTGTCCTAGTGATATCCTTATCTGGCTTTCCCTTGGTAAACTTGGACAAGTGATGACTTGGCTAATTGCACATCACACTTCTTAGAGGGAGATGACAAAGCAGACTCTCCAACATAGTCATCAACATTGAATTTGAACTCGGCATACGTAGTAACTGTTGAGCTCAATAGGAGCGCTGACTGGTAGGTAAATAGATGATAGACTTGAGTTGGCTGCACCAGTGGTTACATCGAATATATGTATGTATGTATGTATGTAACTATCTTGACAATCTTAAGATACTACCTTGTACGGAGTAGTAGGTAGTTTAAATAGAAGTCTGTTGTGTATTTAAATAAGCTTACTCCGTATAGTACTAACGCAGCCTTTGAATAGGATGTGTAAATGACCAAATCATATTTTGCATCCAGGCACACGCACACGCATACACACACACACACACACACACAATTTTATTATGCAATATTATCCTATGTAATACTCTTATGACTCTTATGACTTTTTTTTTTTTGTTCAAACCACTAGTTATCGGCCAAGTCCGTTTCTTTATTATTTCCCCTTCTCAAATTCTCTTTTTCTTTTCTCTTAACGCCGACTCTTTTTGCAGATCCGCCTTCATTCTTTTTTATCACCGCCGCCGCCGCCACCGTCTAGTCGGGGACCCCAGCAAAAAAAACAATAATTGAAACGTAAAAAGAGCTTTACTGGCTACCAAAAGATTCCACCACATAGTACAGAACTAAGAAGAAAAAAAAACAAAACAAAACTACATACATCAATGCCCCGGCATTTGAAAACACCTGAAGAGAATCTTAAACAATTCGCTTAAGGAGAATAAATCTCCAGCAGGCTAGGATTAGGCCCTGTGTCTTGCAGCCTTAAGGCCTGTAATTTATTGAAATATGAGTGAGTACGGAGTATAGTAAAGTAATAAAGCGTATCTCTTTCTATATTTGACGTTTTTATTACCAGTTACTTTTTATTAATTTTTTTTTTGGCCACTGGGCTGAGCCTGACTTTTGTCTTGAAGCCCTGCAAGGGCTGAACGGCAAAACGGCATAAAGCTGCAAGGGTTCGTGTCAGTTCACATACCGCAATCCATCCTTTCTTTCTTTCTTTCTTCCTGTTTTAATTTTTTTTTTTTTTTTTAAAAAAAAGCCGCTCCCGCTCGACTACGGGAGGATTATGTGGGCATCGTGACGATCTTTTGCGAGTGCCGAGTGGCTACTCCATTGTAGGTGGTACATAGCTTAGCTTGGCTTCGAGGACATTTGCGTATCTTTCAACTATGTATGTAGTTTCTAGTATACGGTGTACTCTACTACGTATGTTATCTTATGAGCGTAATATCCACGGAGGACAAAGTGCTATGGAGTATTCTTATCAATACTAATCCTAATTTTGCTTAAGTCTTGAATACTTCCGCAATCTATATATACTTTGTACGGTATGAAGTATATAATAGTGCTTGTGTAGCTGATGCTACTCAGCACTAAACTCTTTAACATCACCACTCATTCTATCTTTAGGTGGTTTCTTTTACTGGTGTACGAGTATCTATCTATTAGTTTCTTCCTTGAAAAGACTATCTTATTTCTAAAGGTGCTTGACGAGAATAGGAGACCTTTTGTTGACTCTATCTAAACCCCCTACTCCTTACTAGCCATCATGTACTAAATGATTCTCCAAATCACCTCTTATCCACCTCGTCAAGCAAATTGCATGTACCTTGTCCTAAATGTATTTCCCTTCACCGCAAAAAAAACAAAAACAAATAAAACCAGATTATTTCAAGATCTCTTGTTTAATCTACTGGTATATAGCAATACCTACTAGTAGCAGGCAAGCCAAGAGAAACAGCCCGATATTTAAAAGAAAAAACCAAAAAAAAACCAAAAAATCCAAAAAAATTAAACAAGGCTTCCAGAACTGTATCCCGTGCAGTCGTTTCATCTCTCAATCAGGAATAGAAATGCATGTAAGGATGGCCAAGCAAGCCCAAGTTACTAAGGCAAAAAATACGCCACAAATGGCAAGGTTCTTTGAAGTGAACTGAATCGAGGAAACCCCTGCATTTTACTCCTAGCACTTGTACGGAGTACATCCTCGTAATACTATTTGATTTGCTATCATCTGCCTGGACCCAATCATTCGAGGGGACAAGATTCCATCGATCGCTGTTTGACGCACGGACTTTTTTCCGCGAGGACCACTTCATAGGTACATACTCGTACTTGTAAGCACATTCATTTATACACGAGTACTCCGTACAGTAGGTCAGAACTATGGAGTACATATCCGCCGCGTCTTGGTAGGTGATTGATTGAGTCTCATTGTTCTTCTCTCTCTCTTCCATAGTCCAGGGGATGGTCAGTTCCCCTTGTTGGCCTTTAGGCGAGTGAGCGCTACCCTGCGGCCCGAAAGAGGACTTGGTTGTTTTTTTAGGCGAATTACACGCCCATAATCCTCGTCAGATGAGGGGAGGCGCTAAGCTGTATATAGTATTTGTACAAATTAGGTAGTACGTACTATCATGCCATAGGTGGTATTACGGAGTAGTAACGGAGTACAATTACAGAGAGGAACCTAGCAATTTCACAAAGAGTGCTTGTGTAATTGTATGTAAATACATTCTTCGTACAAGTAGAATCTCTAGATATCCCTGTATTGCGTAAAGCTGCGCTGGCAGCCTCATTAATTCAGAGACACAGGTAAGGACGACGGCGTCGGCGCGTCTAACACCTCCAAGAGCCGTTGAAACGAATGGCGGAATAGCGGCATGCCCTTATGCTCCTGATACGAAGTTGATTTAATGCACAAACAAATTGCAGCGCATATCCACCAACTATGTCTGCTCTGACCGTATTTCTATGCTGTCGTTGGATGCGGAGGATGAACCACTAAGAATGAAGTAAAGGCTGCTAAATAGGTGGAGGTGGATTCCCTTCCCCAAAAAGAGAGACTTTTGTATCAACAACTTGTCCACACCTCCATTTACTTGTATATCTCCTCCGTAAAATGAACGAATGAGCGTCACGACATTGCACATACTCGTACTTGTACATAACAATAAGCAGGGTGCATAAAAAGTTTACCTTTTCCCTTCCCTTTTTTTCTTTTCCCTTTTTTTTTCACTATTTTCTTTTCTTTTTTTTCTTTTCAAAGCTTTTTGCTCGGCTCTATATCCTGCCCAATCTAGAGGCAGAAAAAAACTTGTCAGCATTCTGGGCGGTGGGATATTCCGACTCACGGAATGAATTAACTATCTTGACACGGCACCTGGGCGGGAATCACATCCCGGAACTAAATTAGTTAGTCAAATCAAGCTAAACCAACGGGCTAGATCTCTAAAATGGGTACTCCGTAAAATTGGCTTCTTTTCGCTGGCGCCGTAAGGCCGAGCTTCATGGGCGCCTGTCCAGTGGGGTACGCTCCGGATATCGCTTCGAACCAGAAGCTGCCTCGGCAGGTCACTGCGCTATTCAGTCGACTTATGAAGTTCATACTCGTACTCCATACTGTAGCTTGTGCTGCCAGTAAGATTTGCTTTGCGTGCCCGCCTAGTACAAGTATGTATGTATGTATGTATGTAAGCGTGGCATTGACGCCACGGTGAAGCCCCGTTTAAGTAGCCCCGATCCCTGGAGGATCGCCTGCTTTAGGTGAAGGCAACAGGAAAAAAAAAAAAAAAAAAAAAAAAAAAAAAAAAAAAAGCTTGGATGGAGGTGTGTTGGTCTATCAGATGACGGGGTCTCTTTGGCACTGCCAGCAAAGCAAGTCGTTCTTCGTACTGTACTGCTTGCTATACTATACTTGTACGGAGTACTGCTACTGCTAATAACGAGGAGAACCAATTTTCTGTGATGCATAAGACAAGGGACAAAGTGTTGGATCTGACTGGCTAGATCAAAGAACAATTACAAGTAAAGACATAAAAAACTTGAGGGATTGATTGGTTGGTTGGCCCATGTACATCTCATTGCTATTGGTCAGCGAAGCTGCTGGAGAGGCGATTGGCCGATGCGTCATCAATAGGTTCGCCGACGCCATACTTGTATATGTCTGTCTGTGTGGGCTCCCTACCAATTTCCAAGTGGTGTAAAGTACAAAGTACAACAGGTGCATAAACAACACAGCATGACATTAGACCAAAGCGGCAAGTAACTATTTATTATTCGTCTCATGCCGGGTCTGGATTCAACAGGCATATGCTGCCAAAATGGAGAATGGATGGATGGATGTCACGACTCATAATGAGACGCTGCGCGCTTGAGTGCCTGATTCAAGACGACGTTCTTGCGTGTGACGGCACGCATCTTGCATGAAACAGGGTGATTGAAAAAAAAAAAAAAAAGGGAAAAAAGGGACAAAGAAAAAAAGGATCCAAGGGGAAATAATAAAAAACCTGGGGTAGAGATTGGATCGCTACGACCAACTGATGGAAATCAAACTATGGCGACTTATGGGGCACTACTTTGTTATAGCGGTGATGCTGTTACTGTTTTGTACCAACGTTTTTCTTTCTTTCAGCAACGTACTCTGTAGTGTGCGCTTTTTGTGAGTTGAGAGAATATGTAGTACGGAGTACTTGGGTGTTAATTACCTAGGGACAGCCAACGCAACGTAATCGGTAACATAGACGGAGTATGTGCTCAGTTTAGCAAAAGGCACCGCGCCCCCCTTCCCTTCGCCTTCGGATCTCAAGATCGGCATTCGTCAGTAGGGAATACCCAGTAGATCTAACGACGCGCGCTCTTTTTTGTCTTGCTAAACGGCAAAGGAGAAAAAAAAAAGGAAAAAAAAAAAAGGACCAACAAAGAAAAAAAGGGCCAACAAAAAAAAAAGGGCAAAACAAACAGGAAACAACATACCTGGCCTTGCTCGCAAAAAAGCGGCGATGAGGCAGCATCGGAGTCCGCAAATGATATCTGATCTGTACAGTACGGAGTACAGCCTTTTTGCCTTTTCACTCTAGGCTGAGATCCTGATCCTGTTCATGTTGCTCTTGTGCAATAGTGCAGTAGTGCAGTAGTGAGTTTGCTTTGGTGGATTATGGGTCTGGCCGCCGGATGCTCCAGCTTCCCGTCCATCAGTGAGACGGCACGATGAGACGGACTGGAGAGCCTCTTCTTTTGTTCGTTTAGCAGGGGTTTATTATTATTATTATTATTTATTATTATTGTTATTATTATTATTATTTTCTTGCCAAACCCTATTAGACAGAACGAGCTCAACTTGGCGCCCGACTGCATAACAAAACCCACCAAGGAGTGCTCCCAAATCGTTTTGACTGCAATGATTTTCTTTTTGCCATCATTCAAGTAGTACACACTACTACTCCGTACAGTAACTACTATTGTCATTCTTCTCATTGCTTCTGCACGATCCAGACTGGCCCGCTAGGCGAGCTACTTGCACGTCACAGCATGTACATAACAGCCTGCCCCTGGACGATCCCTTCGAGGACGCCAGCTGGATGAAGTTCAAGGTCGTACAAAAAGATTTGGACAGTGTGCAACAAGATGCCGAAAACTCGCAGCTGTTGGTTTACCTTAATTTGTACCCCGTACTCCGTACAAGTATGCGTCCAACACAGCAGCAGCAGGCCGCCTACGGAGCACTACTAACCTAGGTACTACCTGTACTTCGTTCATCTACTTATAATACTTACTTACACCTTTTGGTATGAATTTCACGACCAGTCGCTTGGAATGCGTAAAGCACATTTTCAATCTGTTGGTACGAAGCATCCTTCTTGTACTCCGTACAATGTGAGGGCTTACGAGTAGGTAGTACAAGTACAGTATTATCAAAGCAAGCCCAATTGCGGCTTAGCGGCCTTAATCCATCCTTGCATTATCTTACCTTAAGTTGCCCAGCGGCTTGAGGGTTAAATTGCGGAGGGTGTACGGAGTACAAGTAAGTAGAAGTAGATTGCGCCAACGTGAGAACTCCAAACTTCTGCCGTCTCTCCTCTATGGGGTATCTTACTCGTACTATAACTTGTATACTACTGCCTAGTATTTTCATGATGCTAAGAAAAATAACGGCGTGGCAAGATAGCGTGTAGATCAAGTCTTTAGGTATTGCGAGTACTATACTTGTATGTACTTTTCATTGGTGACCCCTTGCCCCATAATGCAGAAGTATTTGTACAGATGAATAGCGGGATTAGCTCAAAAAGCAGCCCTGGAGGGGTGTCAGCCATCAAATCTCTCTCTCTCCCTCTAAAAACAGCGGTGATACTTGTAGTACCGCTACTTAGTACGGGATAAGTTCCGATTCACTTTATTTCACTGTGTGAAATCGAGAAATGTCCCCTTGGAGTACTGTGCCGCTAAGCCTTGCTTCTTCATACTTTTTTTTTTAATTTTAAATTTTTTTTTTAATTTTTTTTTTTTTTTTAATTTTTTGGCTCTCAATGTCTCAATGTCCCCACTTCCATTTAGCCGTTTTGCCTCTCCTCTACCGAGTAGTTGCTAGGTACCTAGTAACTTTTGAATTCTCCCTACAACCATCAAGGGGGCAAGGAGAAGAGATAGAAGAGAAGGCCAAAGTTCAATCCCGAGGTTTCACTCGAACCGGTGTGCACTGTTTTATTTACAAGGAGGATAAATTTGCTTTGGGGGCTGGCTGAGTTTACCTGTAGATACAAATGCAGGCCTACAAGGGTGATCCGACTCACCTCGGAATAAGAGAATGGGACAATGTACGGAGTACAAAGTAACAGATTCTGCGAGTGGCCGCAATAGCCGCGCCATCAGCTTTTCAGCAGCTCGTGATTCATGTATTTAGGCCTCGAAAGTCACCTAAATGACTTAAGATGCGCACTGTTTTCATTCTACCTACTATTATGAAGCTCCCCCCCCCTTGGCCTTTGGACCACCCCCTGTTATTCCAAGGTAGTACCTACAAGTATGTATGTAATACTACCTACTAGTACCTTGTACCTCTGCTGCTGCTACTACATGTACCCTGGGCACAATGCATGCACAGGCACCCATGCCCTGTTCGGATTGGAGACTCCGACCCCCAGGCATCTCCGACGACGGCTGCGGTACTTTGTATCACTTTCCGTTGCCAACAGCACACTTTTGGTGCAACAAACCTTGCGCTGTACTGATTCACTATGTACCTCTATCCGACCTGTATCTTACAGGGCCCAGTCAGTCCCAATTGACGGTAAACCGTTATTAATATTACACCACCCTACCTATCGCGCGCCTTATTTTCTCTACTCTCTGTTTGCGTCCTCGCTCTGACATCTTTCACTGCTTGCTTACTCGACGAATTCGACTAACGAACCTCTTATTTTTTTTCTCTTTGTTTTGTATATTTGTGGCGTCAACCGAATCAACATCTCTAACCTTTGATACCTGATATACATATCCACACTCTTCACCCTCAAGCTAGATAGAACTTTGCTGGCTGCCATTAGCAAGGACAAAAACTTCGTTCGCATATCACGCCCCCTCTCTCTACGCTCAGCCCCCAAACTGCAACAAACTTCTTTCCCGTCCTTTCCCTAACGCTAGCGGATTACCGGACGCTGGCTCGCCCTTTTTAGCATTTCTCGCAAGCAAAGACAAAATCCGTCTTTAATCAAGGACGGCTGTTCATTAATCTACTGCAAACTCCACTGAACTAACGCCAAGGTCTCTTCTTCTGGGGACTTAAAGAGAGCAACTCCCCCTCCCCTATTAGCGATAAGGCGATAGATTAATATCTATGCGGTGGGAGTGATCCTTGCGATACCATCAACTACATTATTCGTCCGTGCCTTGCTTGGCCTATCCGACGAATATTAATCGATACGACCTTAACGCCGTTATCGAAACATACAAAAATAAAAGAAAAGAAAAAAAAAGATACAGAACGACTTAACTGTTAGGTGTATCGTCACCTAACGTCGCCACAATTGCTCCTTCAAGAGTCTCGTCGCGGGAAAATAACTTCCGCGAGATGGCCATCGACGCTTTAAGAAATCTTATAAACAACATACCCAACTGGCAAGCGAAGCTCAATGAGCTGAGCAGCCAGGTTGACAAACGCCAGCTGGAGCTGGCTGCCTTGGCCGAGGCAAACCCCAACAAGGACCCCGAAACTAGATCGCTCAGGAACAAAGGCTCAACAGAATCCCTGAAGCCTAAGGATGATGGACCACTACATATTTTCTTCACCGAAGATGAGCCCACCCAGCAACCGAATACTGCCACAACAACAATCCAGAACATCAAACAAGGTCAGTCAACGCCTTCGAGCCCATCCGGAGAGAAGCGGCCTGCATTCCCCAAGTCTTCGACAGATGTCAATGCACTCGCCGCTGCTCGAGCGGCCAAGAAGATTAGGACCGCGTCAATTGCTTCTGCTGATGGGCCTCGGCCGACCTATCGTACAAGGAGCATGATCATTGTTTACTACGACAGCTATGTGCAAGGCTTCTTCGATGATCTGGTTAGGTTTATCTCATCAAGTAGGAATCTGATGCGGAAGGCTAAGATGGCAGCCAAAGTGGCGCAGATTAAGAAGTTGGCTGAGATGGATCTTCCTGACGATGAGAGTGCCAGTGGGGATGATAAAGTTTCAGAGGCTCTTCCCTCGCTACGATACATTAGCAGTCGGCGATATGGAGCTGCTGCTATGCGCTTTGGGCCGCCCGGCCTATCAAATCAAACCCCTGATGTATACGATGAACTGGACAAGGCTCTTGAATTCGTGCAAAGCACGTGTGAACACGGTGCTCATCAATTTTTAAGAGATGCCAAATGCAACGAAGAGGTGCACAATATTCAGCAGCGCATTGGCGAGGTTCTCGAGATGGCCAAGAAGGAGATGGAGCGTGTCGAGCGTGAAGAGCCTGAGATGATAAGGGGATCTACCGACGCGAAGCCTCGCAAGATGCGGCCAATTACTGTCAGCAGGACTATGGTGCCTCATCACAAAGATGCCAAAGATGCCAAAGACGCCGATGATGTCCACTCACGCAAGCTGGAGGTAGCAGAACCTGGTGCGCCGAGACCTCCTGTTCTTCATGTTGTCGATCGAATCGAAGCAGACCCCAACGCCGGCCAAGATGACTTTGATGCTGAAGCGATACTGCAAAAAATACGCTATCGCTCAACAAGGCAAATGCACATGCGTACCGTGGTGAATTAGGGACTTCCCTCCCTTTTCTTTTTCTTTTTCTTTTTCTCCTTTTCTTTTCTCTTTCTTTCTTTTTTTTTCTTTTTGCATAGCTGAATAGAGCAATCGGCTTGGGATCAGGAAATGTGAACATTTTCTTGCCAATGACGGAATGAACTTTTTTGTTTTAACGATCCTGGTATGCATAGGAGTTTATGGAGGGAGGCAGATCAAAGTATTTCTCACAAAGGGTTTATTGAAGTCAAGATATAAGGGAGTCCGCATATAGCTGCCAAATTGGGGGGCATATGGGCGTTTTTTGTTTTTTTTTTTCTTCTTTTTTCTCTCTCTCTTTTTTTCTCTATCCTTTTTCCTTTTTCCTTTTTCCTTTTTCTTTTCTCTCATACCTCCTTCATTTGGACACATTATTTATTTATTTGTTTCACTTTTTGGGGCAAAACATTCGGATCAGAATATACTGGGACTTCCTCGTCGAGGAAATTTGCATCTTTGTTGACTATTTTGAGGTGAAAGGGGCAGTGCAGTGCTGGATTCTAAGCCTGCTCCCATCTCTCTTATGACATGTTTTCTTGTTTCTCGTTTCTTCCTGTCTGTATTCATCGATGGTGATCTGCAACGCGATTGCACGGTTTCACAAGTTGAAAAGTGGAAGCGAATTTTTTTTTTTCTTCTTTTCTGTGTACACACGACTCTTGGATATTGGAACCATTACGGTGTTGTCATCCCATACCTATTTTGTTTACCCATCTATCTACACCTTACCAACCTTCCTATACAATAGTTATTACTTTGGTTGTTTTGGATAACGGTAATGCCACCGTGGTTAATTGAATACATAGTACATTATAATGGAAAGCTGTAAAACACTATGCCTTGAAATGCTTTTTTCTCTTTTGTCTACAACGTACTTGTAAGACTTTATTTCGTATTCGAGCAGTAATTGGCTTGCGAGCCCTAGATCTCGGAAGAGCTTTTATCATGTTGGCATTTGGCAGATTTATGTACTGCGCCGTATTGTTTGCAGTGACATGTACGGAGCAGTCCGTCCTAGGTAACCAAGTAACGTACTGATTCGTGCTTAGCGTAGGCGTGTTGTAGCACCATTTTAGTGGTGCCGGTAGGTGTCTAAACGCTAAATTCATCCTCTGTACAAATATTTCTAGGTACCTGATAAGCATTGATGAGGTTATGTTGTGCATCCCGCAGGTGACGTGCCGCCACTTCATACAGAGAGCTAAGCAGCTACAGACCTCTTTTTTTGAACCAAACATACTTCATACTCTCATCTATATACGACCAACTTTGTAAAAAAAAAAAAAAAAAAACAAGAAAACAAACAAAAACAAAACCCCCTTTTCCCATCAAATCATTCGTCTGCCGTCTTGTCGTCCGGTCAGTTCAAAATGACGACTAATTTCTCTCTTGCCGAACGATAAAGCGTCGTAATCCTCTCTCAAAACATCTCGGCCTAACTACGACAACTCTTCATATCTACGTGCGAGACGGAGGGGTATTATATCATGGGCCAAGGATTCTCTCTCGCGACGCCGTCGGCCAACTCTGCGGGCATAGATATTGCGCAGCTACAGGATATACAGTACGAAAAGAGTATAGGAAATGCGCGGTTCATGAAGAGCATCCGGGGGAGGCATGAGAATGGCATTGTGTTGGTCAAAGCGCTTGTAAAGCCGTATACGGATGTGAAGCTGGAGAAGTATAAGAAGAAGATTATTGGTGAGTTGTGTATGCTTTGAGCGCGGTTTAGGGAGCATGTGCTCATACTGACGTGCTCTCTGTTTGCTTGTGTTATAGAGCAGCGCAAGGCGTTGGCCGAGGTTCCCAATGCCCTGGGCTTCCAGCGCATCGTCGAGACCGAAACGAACGGATATCTGGTGCGGCAGTTCATGTATAGCTCTCTTTATGATCGTATGAGCACACGGCCTTTCCTGGAAGATATTGAAAAGAAGTGGCTGGCATTTCAGCTTCTCTGCGCTCTGCGAGACTGCCATGCGCGGGACGTCTATCATGGCGATATCAAGGCCCAAAATGTCCTGGTTACGTCCTGGAACTGGCTGTATTTGACTGACTTCTCATCGGCGTACAAGCCCATCATGCTTCCAGATGATAACCCTGGTGATTTTTCTTACTTTTTCGACTCTTCTGGCCGTCGGACGTGTTACATTGCCCCCGAGCGGTTCTACTCGTCCAGTGAGACCCCGCCGCAGAAGCCCAAGATGACGTGGGCCATGGACGTCTTCAGTGCGGGTTGTGTTATTGCGCAGCTGTTTCTTGAATCCGAAATCTTTAGCCTTGCGCAGCTGTACAAATATCGTCGGGGGGAGTATGATCCGGTCATCACTCACTTGAGCGTCATATCAGACAAAGATGTGCGGGATATGATTGCCCATATGATCCAGCTTGATCCGGAGAGACGTTATTCAGCAGAACAGTATCTCGAGTTTTGGAAAGACAAAGTCTTTCCAAGTTATTTCTACAGCTTTTTGCACCAGTATATGGAGCTGATCACGGATCCTTCTTCTGGAAATACCCCCATGTCGGGAGCTAAGAAGAACCTGGGCGAGTCAGATAATCGAATCGATAGGATTTACAACGACTTTGATAAAATTTCATACTTCTTGGGGTATCACAATACTGAGAAGCATACATCATCATCAGAACCGATAATGCCCAAGTCGAGGTTGGGTTTAGATCATTTTCCAGCTCGGCTAAACATCCCGAATCACCAACACTCCGTCTCCGCGGATCTTGAGCCACCAGAGGATGACGGCACGCTGATTTTTTTGACACTGGTTGTCTCAGCTATGAGGACGACGGCTCGAGCTGCATCTAGAATTAGGGCATGCGACCTGCTACTAGCGTTTGCTGAAAGGCTTACCGATGAGGCCAAGCTGGACAGAGTGTTGCCGTATCTGATGACGCTGCTGCGCAAAGAAGAGACAGATATGGTGCTGGTGACAGTTATACGAACCGTTACCCAACTGCTGCAACTGGTACGGATGACTACGCCTATAAACTCTCATGTTTTGGTGGAATACGTCCTGCCTCGGATGGAGATTGCTCTCGGAACAAAGTCGTGGACCCCTAATTCCCTTGTCAGAGCGACCTATGCATCTTGCATAGGCAGCCTTGCCTCGACGGCGCAGCGTTTTCTAGAGATGGCATCTAGCCTCAGGGCAGATGGGGCGATGCCGATCACAGACCCAGAAGTTGAGCCCGGAACTGATGCTGCCGCCAATTTCGAGAGCATGTTTGATAATGCCAACAGACAGCTCTTTGAGATTCTGGAGAGCCACACGAAGCAGCTCGTGGAGGATCCAGATGTCCATGTCCGACGTGCATTCTTGACATCAGTGCCGGAGCTCTGCATGTTTTTCCAGGAGAATTCTAATGATATTCTACTCACGCACTTGATCACCTATTTGAATGATAGGGATTGGATGCTGAAAAGTGCCTTCTTAGATACCATCGTAGGCATTGCCACTTTTATAGGAAGTACGAGCCTCGAAGAGTTTATGTTACCTCTCATGGTCCAGGCTCTGACAGATCCGGAAGAGTCCGTGGTGCGATCAGCCTTGCATTCGCTAGCCCAGCTTGCAGGTCTAGGATTATTGTCTAGAACCAAGATCTGGGAGCTAGCTGATTTGATTGCACGGCTCACTATGCATCCAAATATATGGATCAGAGAATCGTCAGCAGAATTTTTGTCTTCTGCTGCCAAGTTCTTATCCAAAGCCGATGTCCAATGCATATTGTTGCCGCTGGTCAGACCGTATCTTAAGATAGAGACCCTTTCTGATTTTTCTGAGCTAAACGTGCTCGACTCTTTAAAGAAGCCTCTCCCTCGGCCAGTCTTTGACCAAGCACTGACCTGGGCCACTAAAACTGACAAGGGGATATTCTGGAAATCTGTTCTAGGGAGGCGGTTGTCATTGAGTCAGGGAGCGCTGACCTCAGCGACTTGGACGTCCAAGGATTTGACGCCCGCTTCCATAGGCAAAATTAGCCGCAACGAGGAGGACGAGCAATGGCTTGAGAAATTGAGGAACTTTGGACTCAAGGCGGAAGATGAGATGAAGTTCATGGCCTTGTGCGAGTACATATGGCGACTTAGCAAGAGCAAAGCGCGAGATGTTGTCGTCGCACCCGTGGAAGAGGAGGTAAACATGCCCACAGGATTTGTTCAGTTGAAGGAGTTGGGCGTGACTCCGCAGACGGTGTTCTTTGATGATACACCACTGAAGGATCCAGCTGCCGTTCTACCGAATCTGGAGCCTACCCCCCCGGTAGAAGGACCCTATACAATTGCGGACGCTCTATTGGATGCTTCGATGACGATAGATGAGGCGTCTGGTAAGAAAAAGCGTGCTACTTTCCCATCACATAAAAGGGTACATAGCATTGGTCCTCTGCCTTCCCGGAGCGCGAGACGTCTAATGTCACCAACTGGAAGCGGAAGAGCCAGTTCAACTGATTCCCGAAGGGCCTTGAACTCTCCTCTAGGCGTCGGAGATGATGCAATGTCCGCCAAGGATGCTTCTTATTCCTCTCGTAGAGGGATACGACACCAGTCAAGTGCTCTTAGCCTTCTAGATCGTAGAGATGGCCACAAGTCTATCCCAGAGACCGGCACTAGCGACGCCAATGCGTTTGGGGAGGTGGAAGGGCCCTTTGCCCAGTCGGTGCCGGTGCAAGCTACTTCTCAGCCGGTCGCCGGTGGTGACAAAACCCGCCTAAGGCAGGTGCGGCATAGCTACGAAGGAACAGACCCCCATGTTCGACGCATGCTTGATAACATGTATGTCGAAAACTTTCCTCGCGATGTCTTGGAGTTCGGACCGATGGTCCAGCCCATCTCGGGAGACAAGAGCAGATCGGTCAACGTGCCAGGTGCGGATCCTCCCTGGAAACCGGAGGGTCATCTCGTGGCGACATTTGCGGAGCATCATGGCCCTATCAACCGTGTAATACCATCTCCTGATCACATCTTCTTCATTACCGGCGGCAACGACGGGGCGGTGAGGGTATGGGATACACAGCGGCTTGAACGCAATATCACGAACAGATCTCGACAGACGTACAAACACGCTGAAGGCGCTCGTGTTCTTGCTCTTTGTTTTGTTGAAAACTCACACTGCTTCGTCAGCTGCGCATCCGACGGCAGCGTCCACGTGGTCAAGGTCGACACAGCTCCGTCAAGTGGCGTTATTAGGTATACCAAGCTGCGAGTTTTGCGGGAGTACCAGTTACCAGAAGATGAATTCGCAGTATGGTGTGAGCATTTCAAACAAGAGCAAAGCTCCATCCTCATCCTTGCTACAAATTTGTCGAGAATCATCGCTCTTGATTTGAGGACCATGGCTCTGCTCTACGTGCTCGAGAATCCTGTTCACCATGGGACGCCGACCTGTTTTTGCGTTGATAAGAAGCGGAACTGGTTGTGCGTGGGAACTTCTCATGGAGTTGTTGACCTATGGGATCTTCGATTCAAGATGAGGCTGAAAGGTTGGGGCGTGCCCGGGAAGGGATCCATCTATCGGATTTGCGTTCACCCTAATAAGGGAAGGGGTAAATGGATCTGTGTTGCCGGCGGAACTGGACAAGGAGAAGTTACGGTATGGGATTTAGAAAAGACGACTT
The DNA here is from genome assembly GCA_015266385.1 of Trichoderma oligosporum. Lineage (NCBI taxonomy): Eukaryota > Fungi > Ascomycota > Sordariomycetes > Hypocreales > Hypocreaceae > Trichoderma > Trichoderma oligosporum. The sequence goes on along the minus strand of JACBYL010000663.1, from coordinate 15,379 downwards.
GCAGGGAGATATACCGAACGGGGGGTAATAAGGATAGCCCGAAGGGATACACGGCATGGGAAGTTGATGAAGATAAGCCCGAAGGGATGCTCGGCCGCTTCGCGACAAACCTTGAGATTAGCGACATGGCCAACGCAGATCGAGGCGTGAGAGCTATGGTTGTGGGAACGGGAACATCAGAAGATTCTCGCGATGTCCGCCACGCATACATGCTTACAGGAGGGTCGGACAAGAGACTCAGATTTTGGGACATTTCTAGGATCGAGAATTCATGCATTTATAGTGGTCTCCAGCCCGACGAGCAGCAGCCTACATATACAAGCACACACCCGACGTCATCAACCACTTTGAACACGGAGCGATTTGCAAGGCATGCAGCGGCAGCGTCTGCACCTAATGCAGGAACAGGCTCTGGATCTGGGCAAAAGGCGGTGCGGCCGCCGAGATCGACGGTGATTTCAATGCAACAACAGCAGCTGCTGAAGTCTCACCTGGATTTGGTTATGGACGTGGCGATTTTGGAATATCCGTATTCGATGAGCGTATCGGTGGATCGATCTGGCGTGGTTTATGTGTTTCAATAGAAAACGGTTTCTCTGTTTAGGAAGAAACTCGCATTGAGCTTAGGTCATTATTGGTAAAAGAAAAGGAGGAATGGGTTGTCTTTGGTATTATACTTAGATGGGTAGACTACCAGTAGCTAGCCAACGGTTGTTCCTAGAGGCCAATTGACGTATTAAAAAGGTTATGCCTGAATAAGATCATGCCCAGTAAAAGTAAAAGTGTCATGCCCATATATCAACTACCAAAAAAAAAAAAAATACCAATAAGAGGTCGCTTGATTATTTATTGCTTACGGTACATACAGGTTCCCATTACCTTTCCTCCCCCTATGTATGGGATATCTACTATGTCGGAAGTAGAAGGATGGAGGACCCATGAACGGCCATGCTTGCTGCATTTTTTATATAGACAGATGGCTGATGATGAATGATTATCATTGATATTTGGGGTCGATTTATTTGGCTACCAGTACTCTTAATCTTAACTATGAACAGTTCCGACTTGTAGAAATAATCAGTATCAATAATCATATAGTAGAAAGGTTCCTTACCAAAGAATGTGGCGCTGATAATGTGGCTTGACCTAAGGTGCCAGGCTAGTGAAATTTCCACCGCGCCTTGTCTAAACATTTCAGCCTTGCTCGTCTGCAGTGCGGCATGCGACACAACCAAACTACCTTCAATGTTCCTTATTTCCTATAGCGTTGATCTTTCTCACAACGAAACTCCGCGACGGCATTAAGACACCGAATTTATTTCATTTTACTCATTTGAGGCACCAGCTGAAAACACAACGCTCAATTCATCAATTAACTTACTCCTTCAAGACGAAAATAAAAAGCCCTTAATAGACAAAACGCACTCGTCTTCTCCAGTCTAACGTTCCTACTGCCTCCCGAGGGACCCCTTTGCGAGACCTAAGATTTTCGATTTCATACCAATATGCGGCTCACGGCCGAACTTATTAGGGACTCATTGTCCTATCTTAATCCTTTGAAGGAAAGAGAGCTGGATCTCCGAGGTTCGTTTATACCCGGGGGTTTGGAGGAAATGAAAAGAGCAGATGCTACACACACCACTCTTTTTCTTCTTCCTTGTCCCCTCTTTTATTTTTATTTTTTATTTGTTCCGGTTTTTGGTCATATGAATTTTTTGATACATTGAGGCTTTTTGTCGTTGCGGCATGAATAGGACATCGAATTCCTGCCATTGAGAACTTGGGTGTTGCGGGCGTAAGTCTTTTTCTTTTTCTTCTCGCCCTTGCTTTGTAAACCGTCTTTTGTAGACGGCATTGTCATTCATATATACCTTCGAAGAAGCTAACTCGTACATGCATGTGTTTCTTTTCCCTACCAGCCTCATGACGCTATTGATTTCACCGACAATGATATACAAGTCCTAGGGAACTTTCCCCTTTCGCCACGTATAACGACGCTGCTGCTGGCACGGAATCGCGTCACGAGCATTCAGCCTACGATGGCTTCTTCTGTGCCGAATTTGAAAAATCTGGTCTTGGCGTCGAATCATTTGGTTGAGTTGGCGGATGCGGATATACTGGGGACGTTTCCGCGGTTGACACATTTGGTGTTGGCGGATAACCCTATTACGAAGAAAGAGGTATGTGGCTCTTTTATTTTGATATTTTACTCTTTGGTGTGAGATGGTTAGTTTTGTTGATTTTATAATAATACTTCTTGTGCGGCAGCATTATCGTTATTGGGTCATTTGGCGGTGTCCCTCCGTCCGATTCCTAGATTACGAAAAGGTCAAGCAGGCAGAACGAGAGAAGAGCAAGGAACTATTTGGCACGATAGAAGAGCCTACGGCTTTAGCAACATCGGTACGTAATCTCCCTCCCATTTCTCTTTTGCCGCTAGATGTTGATTTTTTTTATTTATTTTTAAATTCAGGTCATGGGCAAAAAGTCCAAGACTTTTGAAGTCACATCCAATGGTTCATCAGGAGCGCCGTCAAAGCTCTCGCGGATAAAATTGACAGATGTAGAGAAGCAGAGGCTGCAAGAGAGGATCAAGAAGGCGACCAGCTTACAGGAGATTATTGCGTTGGAAAAGGAGTTGAACGAAGGCAGGTTACCATCGGGAATTTACGCTGATACTATGGAGGAATGAGACTGGGGAATGAGGATATTTGATGGGACTGTCATATTTTGATGCATAGGATGTTTGCTCATGTTTCGTTTTATTTTGTCCAAAGAATGCCCTCATATAATGAAGGGATGAGAAAGCAGCATCAATTGGTTTTTCCTTAGGCCTTAATTGTACAGGATGGCTGGGTTGGGGGAAGAAACACCATGGAACATAAAAAAATAACTCCAGCTAATAAAACCAAAAGAAGGCATTGAAGTTGCAACAAAAGGTGGTAAAAAGAAAATTTACATCCGCTCAACACTGCTTCCCCACAAAGTGACAGCACCAAGGTCGGAGAGAGAAGTTGTTGAAGAGCCGCGCCTGATGATGCAGGACACTCTGCTTCTAGCCCGTCATATCAACATCTGCATCATGAGGATGTGCTGCCTGTCTCATCTCCAACTCGAGCTGATCATTCGGATCATCCGTTCTCTCTCTCTTTTCCCTATCTTCGCCACGGAGAGAGAGGGTGAAGGGATTGCTGCCGGCCTTACCTTGGCCGTTTACGGTTGCCTTGCCATTGGCTTTGCTTTTGCCACTGCCATTTGTTGTGGCGCGTGGAGTGGAATCGGCGTCAGTGCCTGGTTCACCGCGGCTATGGGCCTGGGCGGCGGCTTTGGCCTTTTTGAAGGAGACAGTTTTGGGAGCAACGTCCTCTAGGAATTCGAGGTTGTCACGATGTGAGATGGCGTTGGCTTGAAGAGAATTGGTTAGAATTCGAACACAAGTGATAAGTTAAGAAATGAAAGTAATGAAAGAGAAGAGGAAGATTAGAAACCAGTAAGGAGGGAAAAATCAAGGTACTCACCAACGTCCTTGTACTGGATGTTGCGCCGCGGCTTGCGCTCAAGTCTTGCTTGATTATGAGCTTCTTCAGTAAGATGCTGGATGAACATTTCCTGTATGACAGACAGGGTTAGAAAGGAGCTGGAGGGAGGGAGGAGAAAAGGAGAGCATGACATACGGCGGCTAAGGTGATGACAAAGGCGGCGTTGTTGGAGCACATCTGAACTTCAGGGTCTTGGCTGATGATCTTTTTGACTCTTGACACTGAAAAAGAAAGAGGGATTAGTCTGTGACAAGAGATGATAATTTTGGAAGACTTACATGGTAGCTGAGTCTGTCCCGTGGGCTCCTTTCTAGGAGGGATGGCGTTGGTGTTGTAAGGCATGGCTGGGGGGCTAGTTTTTGGTATGAGAAGGATTGAATGAATGGGTTCAATTTGAAGAGATGGATGGCTTTTATGGGGTTTTCTGATCAGGCTCTAGAGTGTTGACTGTTGGTAGTATTGGCGGCCTATATGAGTGAAAGAGAGAGTGATGAAAATATCTTAGTCCGGGAGTATTAACGCGCTGTAAGATAAGATTCTGAGTTGGACTGGCTCGTTTCTCTGTTCCTGTCAAGGATCGGGGGGCGATAAAGCCACTTGAATGTGCTTTTCTTGGTTTGGAATAGATGATGAAACCATGCAAGAATAGAAAGTAGTAGGTAGTGAGAAAGAGATTTCTTTAAGAGAAGAAAAAATGGTGGGATTGGACAAAAGCCAGGTCTTCAGGTCCAGGTTCAGGAGGTCGATAGCGAGGGGGGGAGAGACAGATCTGTGGAAGTTGGGCTGCTCGACGCAACTATTTAGTAGTAGCGTGTTAAGACTAATGATTTTCGAGATATGAGGTCTTTTGTTTAGAGAAAATTATCTTGTTCTCGATGTCTCCCTAGCGAAGTAGTTGAGAAAGATGGCGAATTTATATATCACTAATTTCCATTTACTAGGTATCAAGCGCTTGAGCTCCGTAAATCCAGCCTGGGGGGCGCGACGCTTTGACGCGACTTGTAAGCAATTGGCCGCCTGCAACCACTAAAAGAAGCAAAATTGGACGGCTTTATAGCGGCTGAGAGTGGGTTGACAGTGGACGCTTTAGCTGCACTAAGACGGAGCCTTCTGCCTTGAGATCTGCTGCTACAGCAGGGGGCTCTCAGGTACCTGAGTGCATGCCTGTGGCTTATCTTATCCAGCCTTAACCTACCTATAATCCACTACCTATGTATTCTTCTATTAGGTAGGTAAGCTTGTGACAACACATGCTTTCCATCGTCAAAAGTAGAAGCAACTGGCCACAGCGAACCGTAATCGTAGTCGCATCACATCGCATCGCATCTATTCGTAACGCACGCTGGGACCCTGGCGGCTGTGCTCCTGGTCCATCAATCGCCATGGTCTGCAAGCTGGAATCATGACTTCACGATCAACTTCCTTTGTCGCATTCAACCCCGGTCTTTCGCGGCGTCCGTCCATCAGCTCTCGACTGTCCTTTGCTGTGTCTAATGCAGAACAGGGAGAAGGCTCAACTTCCAGGGAGGGCCAGATTGAGGAGGAGATAGCTGAAATCAAGAGATATGAGGTGAGCCAGTGTGTGTTCCTGCCATCATCTGCAATCTCTTAAGACCAATGGCGCTGACTGCTATCTGCATTCAGGACTTTACCACTATAGGTGAGAGAGCGACAAAACAATCTTGAGGCTTCATAGCCCAGCTACCGTCACCGTCGGCAGCAACAGATGGGACTGATTTCAAGAGTATAGATTGGGTACAAGACGCGACGCGAGAACAAGCACGGCGGAAAGCTCGCAGGAAACGCACAGCAGGTGTATACAAGCTCGGCCAGCCGGGTTGGAAATACCGACTATGGGAGTCGTACGATGCTGCGCAGGGATGGATCGTCGTCACTATCATCGGGGCGGTGATTGGGCTTAATGCGGCGTTTTTGAACATTGTGACCGAATGGCTAGCCGATATCAAGACGGGCCACTGTACGACGGGGTTTTATCTAAACGAGAATTTTTGCTGTTGGGGAGAGGATAATGGTAACTTCAACATATCATTGTTGCGAGTCAGTGGCGCTGACTGATTCTATTTGCAGGCTGTGATGAGTGGCATCACTGGACAGGCTTCACCCCCCTCAACTACTTCATCTACTTTTTGTTTGCGGTGAGGAACATGTATTGAATTCTGTATGTGAAGTTGACTTTCTAACTCAGTGGTAGACCTTGTTCGCATGCGTTTCCGCGACTCTGGTCAAGTCTTATGCACCGTATGCAGCCGGATCTGGTATATCAGAAATCAAGTGCATCATTGCTGGCTTCGTGATGAAGGGCTTTCTTGGATTTTGGACTCTGCTGATCAAGTCCATCTGCTTACCTCTGGCCATCGCCTCTGGCTTGTCTGTCGGGAAGGAAGGCCCTAGTGTGCACTATGCCGTTTGCACTGGCAACGTTATATCGAGACTATTTAACAAGTATCGGAGCAATGCGTCCAAGACTCGTGAGATTCTCAGCGCTTGCGCCGCCGCAGGTGTCGCTGTCGCCTTTGGCAGCCCCATCGGAGGCGTACTCTTCTCGCTCGAGGAGATGTCAAGCTACTTTCCGCTTAAGACAATGTGGCGTAGTTACTTTTGTGCTCTTGTCGCCACTGCGGTTCTGTCCACGATGAATCCTTTTCGGACGGGACAGTTAGTCATGTTTCAAGTCAAGTACGATCGGGACTGGCACTTCTTTGAAATCGTATTCTACATCATTATCGGAATATTCGGCGGGCTGTATGGAGCCTTTGTCATCAAATGGAATCTGCGAGCGCAAGCTTTCCGAAAGAAGTATTTGACAAAATACGCCGTTTTGGAGGCGACGCTTCTTGCAGCAGGAACTGCCATTATTGCCTACCCTAACGCTTTTTTGAGGATCGACATGACGGAAAGCATGGAGATCCTTTTCCTCGAGTGTGAAGGGGCTGAAAACTATCATGGACTCTGCGACCAGGATAAAAGAATGGGAAATCTCATTTCACTGATTCTTGCAACGGTGCTTAGATTGTTTCTTGTCATCATTTCGTATGGGTGCAAGGTGCCCGCAGGAATCTTTGTCCCTTCCATGGCCATTGGTGCCTCATTTGGACGAACGGTTGGCATCATCGTCCAAGCCATATATGAAGCAAACCCAGGCAGCGTTTTCTTCTCTGCCTGCAAGCCTGACGAGCCATGCATTACGCCAGGCACGTATGCTTTTCTTGGGGCAGCCGCAGCCCTGAGTGGTATTATGCATCTCACCTTGACGGTCGTCGTCATCATGTTTGAGCTTACTGGAGCGCTCACATACATTCTGCCCACCATGATTGTTGTTGGTGTGACTAAGCTCGTCAGTGAAATGTTTGGTAAAGGAGGTATTGCTGATCGGATGATATGGTTCAATGGGTTTCCTTTTATTGATAATAAGGAAGAGCACAACTTTGGCGTCCCAGTCTCTCAGGTCATGCGAAGCTCCGTTGTGTCTTTGTCTGTTAGTGGATTGACGCTTGCGGACGTTGAGCAACTGCTAGCCGAGGACAAGTATCAAGGATTTCCTATCGTGCTAGACAGCAATTCTAAGATTTTGGTGGGCTACATCGGGAGGACCGAACTGCGGTATGCTATTGATCGAGCCAGGCGGGAACGATCCGTTTCTCCAGATGCAAAATGCTTCTTTTCACCGCATCCGACCCCGGCCTCCATCACGCCTATTAATCCTCCTGTCAACTTTCGTGCAGATGTTATGGCCTCATCGTCTCTTGATTTTGGCCGCTACATCGACGCCACGCCTGTGACAGCACATCCTCGTCTACCTCTGGAGACAGTTATGGAACTGTTTCGTAAAATTGGCCCTCGAGTTATTTTAATCGAGTATCATGGGAAGCTTTCTGGCCTAGTAACTGTCAAGGATTGTCTAAAGTACCAGTTCAAAGTAGAGGCGGCGGAGAATCCAAAAGATGATCAGCACGTTATAGCTGGGCAAGAACATTTATGGAGCGCGCTTCGTAGAGTGGGCTTCTGGGTTTCAAATTCAGTATCGACTGTTTCGCGAGGTCGTATAAGGCTGAGTGGGCAATTTGATGACGAGCAGGTAGGTGGGAGGAGAGAGGTCATCTTGGATGGGGATGAGGATGATATTGATGAGGGTGTTGAGTTAGAAAGACGATGAATGGAGAGCAGACTGAAGCTGTCGCTGTCCGTGTCTTGAATACTGCGCTGGGCGCTGTGCAAAATTCAATTCATCTCAATTCATATCTATCTATCTATCTATCTGTCTATATATATATAATACAATATATATAAATTGTGCTATGCTGTCATTCGTTGTTGCGAATTCAGCTACGAAGCTCTCCCAAATCGGGGACATCTTCATCCCGGTATCTTTCCCCAGTGACTACATCCTCATCCAGCTCAAGGCTATCACTACTTGTAGGTACCGGCTCATACGACTCACGAGTCGCATCCTTGGTATCTTCACCTTCATCCTTTCTCCCAGCAATGACGCTCCCTGCGACGAGGAGTGAGGCGCCGGCCCACCACATCGGAGGGAGGGCCTCGGAGAAGATAACAAGGCCGGTGAAGGCGGTAACAAGGAAATTGGTGGAAGTGTTCATGATGGAGACTTGGGTTGCGGATTTACCGCGTGCGAGAGCAGTAGTGAAGAGGGACCACATCTGGGGTTTACACATATTGTGAGTAGGACGCAAATAAGGTTATATAAGATATAAGATGGAAGGGGGGATTAGCTTACGATGCCATTAAAGGTTAGATTGAGGATGAAGAATAGCTAGATGAAAGAATTAGTATTGATCCCCATATCAAATTAGTGATAAAAAAGAAATGAAGAGAGGTGAGATTAGAGTAGAGTAGAGTAGAGTAGAGTAGAGTAGAGTAGAGTAGAGTAGAGTAGAGTAGAGTAGAGTAGAGTAGAGTAGAGTAGAGTAGAGTAGAGTAGAGTAGAGTAGAGTAGAGTAGAGTAGAGTAGAGTAGAGTAGAGTAGAGTAGAGTAGAGTAGAGTAGAGTAGAGTAGAGTAGAGTAGAGTAGAGTAGAGTAGAGTAGAGTAGAGTAGAGTAGAGTAGAGTAGAGTAGAGTAGAGTAGAGTAGAGTAGAGTAGAGTAGAGTAGAGTAGAGTAGAGTAGAGTAGAGTAGAGTAGAGTAGAGTAGAGTAGAGTAGAGTAGAGTAGAGTAGAGTAGAGTAGAGTAGAGTAGAGTAGAGTAGAGTAGAGTAGAGTAGAGTAGAGTAGAGTAGAGTAGAGTAGAGTAGAGTAGAGTAGAGTAGAGTAGAGTAGAGTAGAGTAGAGTAGAGTAGAGTAGAGTAGAGTAGAGTAGAGTAGAGTAGAGTAGAGTAGAGTAGAGTAGAGTAGAGTAGAGTAGAGTAGAGTAGAGTAGAGTAGAGTAGAGTAGAGTAGAGTAGAGTAGAGTAGAGTAGAGTAGAGTAGAGTAGAGTAGAGTAGAGTAGAGTAGAGTAGAGTAGAGTAGAGTAGAGTAGAGTAGAGTAGAGTAGAGTAGAGTAGAGTAGAGTAGAGTAGAGTAGAGTAGAGTAGAGTAGAGTAGAGTAGAGTAGAGTAGAGTAGAGTAGAGTAGAGTAGAGTAGAGTAGAGTAGAGTAGAGTAGAGTAGAGTAGAGTAGAGTAGAGTAGAGTAGAGTAGAGTAGAGTAGAGTAGAGTTAGGTAGAAGTTAGAATGACCATCTGAAAAACTCACACTGCGGATAATGACTTCGACGATTTTCTCATGCGCTGAGATTCCCAGGCCTCTGGCGATGGCATTCGATATATTTGTTGTGAGTTCCGTAGTGGTCCTAACCATGTGAAAAAAAAATGAAAAAATATCAGCATATCTCAAGGTACATCATTCTATCCATCTTTGTACAAAACTCGTTCCGTAAAATTATATATATTAAAGAAACGAAAGTCATATCATACAGCTTTGCAAATACACCGTTAAACGCCGCACAAGCACCACTTGCCACGGCGAAAAATAGCCAATGCTTCCTCCAAGAGGAGCCTTGTTCGGTATCCATATTGCCTGTACCTGTGCTGGTACTGGTAGATGGGGCGGGTTTGTTGGTGCTGGGAGACTTGTGATGATGATGTTGGGTAGCCGGGGAGGTCGGTGGTTTTGTCCGCCGCTTGCGTATATCCATTATCTTATGTGTTATTTTGTCATAAGTACTCCTCTCTTGTAATATAAGAGTACTCTCGATTTGAGAAGTTCGCTTTTTTTGTGATTTTGGCTCTTTTGGGAGGAGTTTAGTTCGGGCCAAGCCTATGAAAATCTTCTTTAAATAAAGTATGAGTGAAGATGTATAAAATGGAAAAAATAATATCCAAAGTTTGATGGTTGGGTGATGAGCGATAGCTTGGAGTATTCAAACCGTTTTGGAGCCAGCAGCGCTTAGATTGCCTTACTTAGTGAGCTTGAGCACCTGTAATTTGGTAGCTTGAAGCCAGTTGAGTGACCACTGTTCACCGCCACAGTGGCACTCGCCACAGCAACGCAGCATTTTGGCAGATGCATTTTCTCGATTCTTTGTGCTCCCTCCTACAAGTATAGGCACATGTCAAGATGATATAGTCACAGTCAACGTCCTTCAACGTCTTATCGTTATTCTCTATTTCACCCAGGGCCCAGTAAATAATTAATTTCCCAATATTTGCACATAAATCAATTTATTCCCCCTTTGTCCTTGTATCCGTAATCCTCAAAACGCCATTTTCCGTATGCACCTGATGGGACCTGTCGCCATCGTTGGTAATTGATTGATGTCGTCGCTATCCTCTGTTTCTTTGTTCAAAGCCCCTACAAAAAGTAGCAACTCCTCGTCTGTTGAGACCACTTCTTCTTCATCATGCCTACTGTCCCTCGCCAGGTCTCTTGGCATTGCAGCTAACAATCTTGACCTTATCTGCCTGGACGGAAACGCTTCCATTGTCCATTTTAAACGTAACGTTTTTGATTAGGAAAGTCCATACTTCGTCGCAGAATCGATAGGTATCCAGGCTCCCCTGTTTTTGGTTGATTTCATTTGACTCGTCAGCCCAGCTCATCCACAGATAGTATCACTATGGTTTCCCATCTTCACTTTTCCAGCGCGTAATTTACCTTGAACTGAAGTCGACTTTTGACGTTCTTCTGCAGCGCCTCGGTGATTGCTTGGTCAAAATTGCCTAGGATCTTCATCGCTAGCTGCGGATGAATGCGCTCCTCACTAATGAGATCATCCAGAGTGTCAGTCAGAGCGAGCCCGATACTGTAAATCCAGTTAGTAATGGATGCCCTCAGACAGCGGCCCTCCGCAGTATTGGGTTATGTTATTGACCTGCTCCTACGGTAGAGCTCGTAAAATGACTGAGCGCCGCTTGCCATAGTTGCTAGAGTAGGTGAAGTGATGAGTGGGATTCTCAGAATTGATAATAAACTGAAATTAATAAACCGAAGGCAGACACAAAGATATAGAAGAGCGCAGTTGGCGAGTTGAGTGAAGCGAGCGAAAGTTGCGAGTTTGTAGGAGGTTTGGATGGGAACCTTGTGGTGGAGAGAGAAGTAGAGGCTTGGCTTTGACGAAGTCCGTTAGCCTAAGCAGTTAGTAATGTAAGGAAGTATAAATTGGCCTCCGGTTTAATGCAACCCCGGAGAAGTTGGTAAGTCCCACCAACAGAGGCGCTAGAATCCGGGTGACTCAGCAATAAAGGGTACCTGTTCTGTCATGTGACATCGGCCAGTGTCGCGCCTCTGTGCCCCGAGAGCTCAAGCAAGCTTCCAACGAAGCAACGATTAAAAGCCCCATCGTTGTGGCAGCCACTTCTTCGACGTCCAACAGCTAGCAGCAAATCCAAGCCGACAGGAATCATGAGTCTCACATATGGAGTAGGAAGTATCGGGTCGTTTCTGACCGTAGTGGGAGCATGTACGTACTAAATAGCAATCGATTCCGGCCGGTCATAATAACGCTGGGACATGGACTCAAAACTGATTTAAAATGTCTAGATATGCTCTTTACCGGCAGCGGCGAATCCTTCAATGTTGGAGCTTTTCTCGAGTCAATATCTCCTTATGCATGGGCTACTCTTGGTATCTCTCTGTGTATCGGTCTCTCTGTCGTTGGCGCCGCATGGTGAGTGAGCACTATTATATCAAACACATATATCCACCGATGGGAAGCGGATCGCGGAAGCTGTTGCAAACGACTAACCAACGCATGGGCACACGTATATAGGGGCATTTTCATCACCGGATCCTCCATCCTTGGCGCAGGTGTCAAGGCTCCTCGAATTCGAACCAAGAACTTGATCTCTATCATCTTCTGTGAAGTCGTCGCCATCTACGGCGTCATCATGGCTATTGTGTTCTCTTCCAAAGTCGAATCTGTCCGCGGTGCTGAGCTCTACTCCGCCGACTCTTACTTCACTGGCTTCGCCTTGTTTTGGGCTGGTCTAACTGTTGGCATGTGTAACCTCGTCTGTGGTGTTGCGGTTGGCATCAATGGCAGTGGAGCTGCGCTGGCTGATGCTGCAGACGGCTCATTGTATGCACCCTTTTACCTCCCCCGATATATATATATATATATGTCACTGTGAATGATATCTTGTGTATCTACTCAATTATACTAATCATGATAATAGATTCGTCAAGATTTTAGTCATTGAAATCTTCAGCTCCGTCCTGGGACTCTTCGGCTTGATCGTTGGGCTGCTAGTTTCCGAAAAGGCTCCCGCGTTTGGTGCCAAGCCCAACTAAATCCGCGAGAGGAAATAACGAAACAAGTCAATTATATAACACAGCTTATCTTTATCTGTGCACCTTTTCCTCTCCGTAATCAAAGAGTAGGAAACCGATATATGCATTGCGCCGATAGTTTCTGGTTGGGCGTTTGGAAGACAGGGTGTAGATGATGTATATTTTTTTATTTTAATTTTTTTGTTTTAGCTGTATCATCAGCCCCGTGTACACTAGCCAAGGGTAATAAAAAACAGCTGCGGATGCTCAGGATCTAGGCATCATTCCAGGAGTTTATGAAACGTTTAAAGATCTACGAGTTTGGGTTTCTTTTTTTTTTTTTCTCTCCTTTATGTACCTTGATTGTTAGAATCGTTTCATGAGTATCAGCTACCATCATATACAGCTGGTTCAATTTATCCACCTCGTACAGCGTTCATCAACAGAGCATCAACTTTGGAGCCCTTGTCCAATTTCCCACTCCCACCCGGCAAGCAGAGCAACGCATTTGCCGATCTTAAGCTGCTAACCTTGGAACTACGCTGCCCTCCCGTGCTGCTCGCCGTCAGAAGGCCATCTTGTCCAAAAGTCACCACCACACGGTGATATTCTGGCCGGGAATCCAGACCGAAATCATGAGCTAGCGTGACGGGAACTTTGGGAAGGCCGACGGGCGACAAACCAGCTTGCTTATGTAGCGATGGAAGGACGAAGAGGTGGAATGTCACGAGTGCGGAGGCGGGGTTGCCGGGGAGAGAGAAGATGGCCTTGGAGATGCGCCGTCCTGCGTTATCCTTGACGGGAATGGTTGCAAAGGTGGTTGGCTTACCAGGCTTCATAGCCACTCGACCAAAGTGAATCGTTCCGCCCAAGGAGCGCTCAATCGTGGGCTTCAGGAGGTCCAATTCTCCCATAGAGACACCGCCTGTTGTGATGAGCACGTCAGCTTGTCTGAGGCCGTTCCGAATAGTTTCTTCTAGGGTGCCGGGTTTATCTCTGGCGATTCCTAGGTCAATAACGGGGAACCCCCATTCTTTAGCAGCGGAGATGAGTGTGATCCGGTTTGTGTCCCGAACCTCTCCCAATTTCAAGTCTCCAGGTCGATTGTATTCAACAATCTCGTCGCCGGTGGAAAGAATCCCGATGACGGGTTGTTTATACACCTGGGCCTCTGACACGCCAACGGAGGCGAGGAGGCCGATCTCTCCGCCGACCCCAGATATCTGCTCCCCCTTTTTGAGGATAACGGTGCCTTGTGTGATGTCACTTCCAATCTCTCGGACATTGGCACCTTCTGTGACGCCTTCAGCTTGGATTTCAACTTCTTTCTCCTCCTTGCCGTCATCAGTCATGGTCTTCAGCGTAGTATCCTCGACCATGATGACGGCGTTAGCCCCTGGGGGTAGCGGTGCACCTGTTGTTATCCTGGCAATCTCTCCTTCATTTAGAGGCACAATCTCTCCGGGAGCGGCATGAGACACGCCGGTGACGGGGAAGACACCATTCACCTTGCCATCTTTGGGCACGACAACAGCATATCCATCCACGATGCTTGCTCGGAAAGCCGGAACATTTTCTTTTGCCTTGACATCGTCGGCAAGGACTGACCCAACAATCTTCTCATCAACTTTGACGCTTTCAATTTGCGCATCTGGCGTGTGTTCTGAGATTAAAGCAAGGGCGTCATCCACGGATATCATGGGATAAGGGGATTCACGATATCGTCGTGTGGGGCCAAGACTTAAGTCATTGGATAAATGAAGTGAGCTTCCAGAGCTGGGACTGGAAAATCTCTGGAGATTCCCGTGGCCTTGTCCAGGGCCATGGCCATGAGAGTGCCCATGGTCATGATGTTGGTGCTGATGTGCTGATGCTTCAGATGGGGAATGATCTACCCCCGCATCAGCCTCAAGCTTCTTCACGCCACCTGCATGCATTGCTCTTGAATTTGCACCTCCGGCTTGGAGACAAGCATGTGGTAAAGTCTTGATGATGGACTGAAGGTTTTCCTTGGCACCTTTGGGAGATCCAGGAAGGGTGACAATGACAGTCTTATTTCTCACTCCAGCAATAGGACGAGACATCATGGCAACTTAATAATTTGTCAGATCGATAACTGATGTAAAAAGATTGAGAGAAACATTTTCATCTTTGCCTAGGGACTTACATGGTGTAATTGTGAGAGATGAGGACAACATGGCGTGAATCAACCCTGGAGCGGATTTGTGTATCATTGGAGCAACGGCCTGGAGCAGAAGGAAAAAGAAAACACATTTGTTTTGTTAGTCTTGATAATTATCTTATATGGAGATGATAATTCCATATTCCAATTTACCTCTGGAGTCACATCTGCAACTGAAAACCCGGTGCCTCCGGTTGTTATAATGAGATTTACAGCATTGGGGCCGTCTGTCCAAAGCATGATATTCCTTTGTATCTCAAAGACATTGTCTGATACAATCTTTTCATCAGCAACGTCCCAACGGCCGCCGCCATCTTGCATCAGCACCTCTCGGAGGATTGTTGCTGAGGCATCGGCCGATGGATCATTGGCAACAGTGGTTGAGACGATGAGGATCGCGGCCTTGAATGGACCATCCATATTTTCCAAAACCAGCCTATTAAAGCTGCGTAACTCAAGATGTAAAAGAAATCCTAGATTGTTTCTTGAATAGAATGTTGGAATATGCAAATGTTAGCAAGCTGGAGTTGACCTCATAAGTTGGGCATAGGGCACCTATTATTAGGCAAGCATATTATATGTCGGGCAAATACCTGTATGTTGTAGTTATTATTAATATTGTGGTTTATTGTATTGGCCGGCTCATCTTTCTTGGATGCATGAAATGATGCTAGTTTTAGGCATGTACTCCGTGGGAGTGCGGAGCATTTTACGGGTGCATCACGAACGCAAGCCACCTTGGAAGCCCCCTAAAACCTTCTCTTTCTAGCCTAGAGTTTTAGCGCTCTACTAGGCTTCAACCGCCTGGTACCTACCTACTACTAATAAAATCCCGAGACCCGAATTGGCGCCATGGACTATTTTTCGGCTTTTTGAAACCTTTTACAATCTGCAACGCTGTGAGATTGTCTCGATATCGTCACATTGTTTCTCT
>JACBYL010000660.1:0-39884 GCA_015266385.1 Trichoderma oligosporum | reverse complement strand
ACAAAGGACTTTTGACGTACGTTTTCGTTACCAGCAGCGACAATGGGGACAATACCAGCGTTGGCCAGAGCCGTAATGGCGTTGTTCACAGCAGTGGAAAGGGATCCTCCAAGAGACATGTTCATAACAGCCTTGCCGGTGAGCTTCTTGCTCTGGACGTCATTGATCACGAATTGCATGCCGTTCAAAACACCAGAGTTGCTACCAGAACCTGTAGCATCGAGGACCTTGACTGCAACAAGCTTGATATTCTTGGCGACGCCAAAAGTAGCACCACCAATGGTACCAGCAACATGGCTACCGTGACCGTTTTCATCGGTGTTCTAAAAATCATTGTTAGATCTTGTCTTTTATTTTTCTTTTTCGTCTTCTTTTTCTTCTTCTTTCTTTGAGATGAGACTTCTTTCTACATGGGCTTTGTATGTAAGAAGAATAGGCCAGTTACTACTTACGTTGCTATTCACAAAGTTGGCACCAAAGGAAGCACGGCCCTCAAACTCGGTGTGAGTGAGACGGATGCCCGTGTCAACAATATAGGCAGTCATACCAGCAGCAGCAGAGTTGTCGAAGACGTAGCCAGTGCTGGCGAAGCTCTTGTGAGAGAGGCGAGCAAGGCCAGGGGGAGCATTGGTCTGGGAAACAAGGGCAGTGTGTTGGACGGTAGTATCAGCTTCAATATATGCCACCTCATCAGCATCGTAAATACTCTTAATCATATCATCATCAGCATCCAGAGCCATGGCGCGCCAGGTGTGCATCTTGAAAGAGTGAATTTCGGTAGAGAGAAAGTTGCCGAGGAGGCTACGCTTTCCAACGTTGCGTTTCTGGATCGAGGTAGCAAACATGGCCTGCTTAGCAGAGATGGCCTCATCGTCAAAAGTGTTGTTGTAGACGACAATATATCGATTAGGAATGATGTTCTTAGCGTGAGGGTTGCTGATGGGCAAGTTGCGCAGTGCTGTAAGTCCATGTGTGTTTGTCGAGGTCTCTGTCTGGCCGAAAGGTAAGGCAGCGGCCAAAGGAGCCACCGCTAAGACGAGGTATGCGAGCATAGTGTTGAGGGGCGCCATCGTGACGATGAGTGTACTTGCGAGGAAATGCTAAGGCGCGCGATCACGACAAAAAAAAAAGGGGGTGGGAGAGGGGGAGATTCGAATATTAATAGTTGTCCGGAATAGGGAGAAGTGAGAACAGGCCCTGCCGTTCGCTTGAAGAGATAAATGAATGTCGTTAAGACTTCCCAGAAGAAATTATCGATCCACGTGGACCAAAAGACAATGAGAGGATAGAGAATACGACGATCAACGGTTCTCTATAGCCAGCTACTCGATTTGGCAATAAGACGCCCCGTTAGGCAAATGAAGGACTGTGAGAATAAGGGCTCAAGCTGTATATGTGTAGTCCAGGTGTGGAGGACCAGGCCGACGACTATTGATTGTAATTGAATAGAATGAGAGAGTTAGATGGTTGGAGAAAAGGACTTGACTTTTTTTTTTTTTTTTTTTTTTTTTTTTTTTTTTTTTTCCAAAAAAGAAAGGAGGGAATGAAAGGGAATAAGAATGATGGAGTGAAGTGCAAGGTATGTATGTACTCCAGTAAAAAAAAAGGGAAAAAAAAAGAGAATAGTAATAACAATAATAAACAAGGCCTAGGAGCAAGAGAAGAGTAGAAAAAGAAAAAAAAAGAAGTGGACTTGCGGTGTTTGTACGTACTTGGGAAGTGAGTGGCCCTCCCGCCAAGATACTCGTATTCCGTATAAAGTACTCCGTACTCCTACTCTTTCACGCCAAGAGGGTCAAAGGTGAGGCAGCCCTCAATTAAATCAGGTTCCTGTACTCCGTACTCCGTACTCTGTACTTTATTCTGTACTCTGTACTTTATTCTGTACTCTTTCTCCATACAACATGTATGTATAGCCTTTTTGGTACCTGGATGAAGGAGGGGCATGCTAGCGGCGCCAGCGGGTACTAAAAGCCCTGTAACTACAAGTAGCCTGTAGCCAGTGGTCTCCATGTATTCCATCAAAAATGGCTACTCTTCCGTACTACAAAGTACTTCGTTCCTTGCAGAAGTTCAAGTCCAAGTGCTGCCGGAACCTGTGGCAGGTCGTGGCCCACGAGATGTTGAGACTGGTGTGTCTCAGAGCGGGCGTGCAGGGGGTGTGTCTTTGCTTTACCGAGCGAGTTGCAAAACATTGGCAGCTGTTTTAGAAACCGCTCAAAACTCATGTTTACGGAAGTACTCGTACAAGTAAGATGGTTATTATTTTTATTTTATTATTTTTATTTATCCTTTCCACATCTAATCACTACATAGAATTTACATAAACTAATTGGCTATCATTAAACCTTCAGGCACGCCAAGGACTTGGCTGCCAACAATAAACTGGGACGAAGTACTTGTGATACCTTAGCTACCAGGTACGGAACCCCTAATGGCAGTACTTTGTACTTGAATACCTCGTATAGGTAGTAGGTAACTCCGATACCATAACACTGCTAAGCATGTTCAAATCATCGGGCCGTAAAGTACTTGTATGCTCTACTACTTGTAGTAGTTATAAGCTATATAGGAAAAAACAATATAATGAATTTATGAGTACTTGTACATATCGCCCGTTATAGAAAGCATCTAAGGCTTAAAGAGATGCCTCCTTATAGAGAGAGCGAAGAACGAGTGCTATATCGATCTTCACAGTCGTGAAACATGGCCATCTTAAATTGCTGTATCACGCGTCAATCTTTAAGAATAACTTTCACGCGTAACTATTAGTTTTAAGAAAAGAATCATCGGCTGTCGTTCGCCGTGCTGATCATTTGCAGCTCTGGTGGGTGAATGTCGTCTTGTGGGTAAAGCAACAGCGATCTCAACTTCGTTAGAGCTTTCTTCAAGCAGATCATCGGAAGATTAAAAAAAAGAAAAATAAAAAAAAAAAAAAAAGGCTCTACTAATAGGGTAGATCCCCGATTGTTCGTTCAATATCAACATACTTGTACATATTGCTTTGAAGCTGAGGAATCTATCAATATGCTGTAGATACAGCAAAAAGTAAATAATGCCATAATTTTCTATTGTTGCAGTATCACTTTCTCATTCTACAAGTACTACTACGAGTACTACAGAGTACCCTCGTTTGCATTGAGGTTACCGGTAATGGCATCCCCAACAGTATCTGGGGAAAAAGCACCAACAAGCAGTTCGGGTTCCCTGGAAATTAGCTTCGGGTGGCGTCAGGGGGGCTCTCAGCGGGCTGGTCCACCTTCGAAACACGGCGCTAGCTAATCCTCCAAAAGCTCGGCGCCTGTTCCATCTTGGCCATCCCACCAAGTGAGTTTCTTCCATTGGTCTAGCCAACTAAGTACTTGAAACGCGCGCTAACGGAGCCGACCCGAGACTTTGCGCTTTCGCGTTGAAGCTGTACTTGTAAGTTGTTGACACGCAGAACTTTGAAAAATTGCTTGATTTCGAGCTAAGGGAATAAGGTTGATTGTTTTTCCGTTTCATCCCTGATTTGCACCAATTCGTTTTCTGTTTTGTTTTGTTTTCTATGTAAATGTTCGGTGTGCCTCAGTTGTTCAGATACTTTACTTTAACCGCTATGGAATGTATCCAACGTGCACTAAACCATTGATGTGGTACTGATGGCATTAATTGATCATACAGTAGTCACTCTCCAAGATGATGGAGTACGAAGAACACGTAGAATAAGGATGTTACCCTCCCCCTGAATCCCATTAAATATTTTCTCCACGTCCCACGTTCAACAGCCCCCTTGCAGACCTAAATAAACCCTGAGGCTGCAGAGTCCAGTCTACAGGACATGCACTCCGTAGTGTCTGAGGTTAAGTGTCCAATTTCCTACTTGTACGAACTCCCTTTTTAAGCAGTGTACAGGAGTGCCATGTTTTTTTTCCCAAGTTGCTTCGCCTCATCATGGGTCACGGACGTCTTACATATCTCGTTGGGAGGTCAACCTCGAACCTTGACTTTTGCTAATACTAGATCTCGGCCACTTTACCCTTACGAACCGGAGAGTAGGCACGTTTTCATCCAACTTCTATGAATGCCAATTTTTTTTTTTTTTTTTTTTTTTTTTTTTTTTTTTTTTTTTTTTTTTTTTTTTTTTTTTTTTTTTTTTTTTTTTTTTTTTTTTTTTTTTTTTTTTTTTTTTTGTTTTGTTTAATACCAGTACTGGTACCCCTCCGTACTCCCTACAAGCGCAGGTAAGCAAGCATCACCAGCCGCCTGGACCCAGCGAACCAAAGTCATCACGCCCGCCCTTGGAATTGTCTTAGCATACGGAGTACTTGTACGGAGTAGTACTTGTACTCCATGCATCGTACAAGTATGATGTGCGCCTACTGCAAGGACCTCAATGTCATATGACCAGAAGGTAGCTCACTTGTAATACCCCATACAAACAAGTCCTTGTCGTACTTCGTCCTTGGTACATGCACAAGTAGGATTTGCAGCATGGTTGTCAAATTCATGTTCACTGCAGGCAGCCAGGGGAATCCGATTCGCACTTCACCGTTGATTATCCTGGCTATGATCACCTCCAACATCTCGCGCGTTTGATCTAATTAAGCATAAGAAGAAGCCCTGTGGTGGCGCTTTTCAATCTGAGTTTTGCCGTAGTCAAACAGAAGCCACATTGAAAAAAAAAAAAAAAAAAACCGGCCACGCCGTTTCTTCTCCTCGGGGATTAAGTGTTGCAGCATTGAGGCTTAGCGATCATGTGAACGTCTCTCCGTTTCATCCCTCCTCTAGATACGGAAGTACTGCATAAAGAGGGGATCACCTTTTATATTGTACAATTACGCCATGTCCAATCAACTATTATATGGCTCAAAGTGCAAAGTGTCATTGCTTTGCCATGCTCATTTTGAGCCCTAGCAGGTTAAGCATCTCTTTTGTTCGCAGTGCCTATCTGGTATGAATACATACTTGCATGGAAGACCAATGTCAAATGAAGATAAGATGAGCCAGATCGCTTTCTTTGGCTCTTTGTCTGGCATGGCCGCATCTTGCTAGCAACAATTCCCCTCCCCCCCCCTTTTTTTTTTGGTCTACCTAGACGGGTTGAGAAACGCCTCCTTATTAACAGAGGCTCTGCGGTGCTGCTTCGAATAATATCCTACAAATAGGCACGCAATAAATCTATGCAAAGAATTGCACTCCGCAATAACTACCTTGTTTACATGTCCTGCCTGAATACAATTACACTAGACAGACAACGAGATGAAATCTTACAGCAATTTCTTTTTTCACGGCAAGCTGTGATTCGGTCATTGAATTGGGGAGATTCTACCAATGCAGTGGATCCATCAGAGGGAGCTCTGAAATTGTCATTTCCTCCTAGTATGTACAAAGTACGTTTGGCGACACTATTAAACCGTCAAAGGCAGCGGAAATTCAGTAATTAATTAAAATTTCGGAGGGGAGGAGTTGCTCTGTTAAACCGTCCACTTATACTATGCATTTCTACCTATGTGATAAGCGGGCAGGACAAGTGACAACGAACAAAGTGAAGAGTGTCAATATTCTTCTCACGAACGGAGGATTACCTGCAGATCCTGAGGAAAAGTAAAGTGATTACGGGCTAACTGATATGACTATATATAATTATGTATTGTCATTACTAATGTTGATTGTAATGTCTTTTTTTTGGAGTTAGATGGCGTAGTGATTAAGTCTATCACCAGTGATATAAGGTCGTGGGTTCGAATCCCGCCAACCTCACCTAGATGCCTCCTCTAAAGTAAACATAGCGCTGAACTAGAGGTACATACATTGTCTTCTCTTACAGTTGCTAGCTATTTACGGTACCTTTATTCATTGATTAGTCACTGCATTTCGGCAAAGGATTTTAATCCAGGCTTATCGGCTTATTGCATTTGCTACGGAGTACTGTAAGCTACATAAACCAAGGTTTCCCGTAGTGCCAAAGGGCCGGGTGGCCCGGACTCACCGATTATTGGATCCCTTTAAATAGGTTTTTTTTTTAGCAATATAGCTTATAAAAAATGATACTAAGAACACTATACATTCTATTTGTAGATTTTTTATTGTTATTTAACACGCTGTCCAATTCAATAGCATGGAGAAACTTGTCATGGCCGTTATCAATCCAAATTATAAAATAAGGAAAACAAAAAAGTCTTACTCGTACTTCTCTCTGACTACCCTGGCCTACCTGACCTTTGTATGAATATGACGAATAGTCCAAGGTAGTATTGAAGTGGGGTAATTTTACTGTTTGCAGATGAGCCTTGTCTTTGATGAGCCTGTCTTTGATGAGTGACTTGGATGGGTTGTAGACTAATCTATGCATGAAGAAGAAATTAGCAAGCAGAATATAAAAAATATATATAAAATAATTGGGATTCAAAAGCTGCTGAGAGACGAAAGTGACCATGCGGTGAGTGTGTTATTTTAGCGGCTTATCACCTAATACTTTGCTTAAGTTGCATGCAATTTAATACGTTGACTGTCCCTTGAGAGCCACCAAATTTCAGTAGTCTGACAAGTTTTTTAGTTTCCTCACGGAGTACTTCTACAGTCCTACCCTTTTATCCCCCCCCCCCCCCCCCTCTTTCTCCTTTCCCCCCCCCCCCCCCTTCTTCTGCTGCCAAACTGTCATTCTTCAGCCAGCGGTTATACTGTTAGCATTCCTATCGCAAGCGAGACAAGAAAAGAAATTTAAAAAAAGAAAGAAATTACACTAGTTTTTACTTCAACTGCTGGGACCTTCCGTCTCGATCCTCTGATCGGCGTGGCTCTTCTTGTTTCTCCTACACTGCCCCCCTCCGTCGTTTGTAATCTCCTTATCAGCACGCGAGCACTTGGCCGAGAGGGTGTCGCGTAAAGTACCAACAGATCTCGCCGGGGTTTTCCAAAGAAGACAGATCGATAAAGACAGATCGATACTTACCGAAATCTTCGTCTTGCCAATAATCTCTCCATCTAACTTTCCATAGTCACCGAAAGACGCAGCGGACTTGTGAAACCGTGAAACCCCCTTCATTCCTTAGGTGTTCTTCGAGGCCTTACCACTGCCCTCCCACGAAACCAAAAATTGGAATTAATATTTCGTTTAAAAGACGCTGACGACGACGACTACATCTACCCTGATCACCTGGCCGTGAAATGCGTGTCTTGTCGTCCTTGTCGAACCCTCAATCAACAATTTGAATAGGCTTACGCAGAATGGGGGAACCTATGGACGTTGCAAACTATGATGACGCAAAGAGCATTCGAAGTCTTAGGATGGACCTGGACGAGAGGGTCACCGAATATCAAGAAGATGTCGAAATACAACCGGACGATACCAGAGATGGAGGCAGCTTTTCATCACTCTTGACCACATCTATGGTCACAAACTTTCTCAATACTTCCTCAAGTCCCGTTTCTCCTGGTCCGTCAAGCCCATCGTTCCAGATGGCCAAGAGCACATCCTTTGTTCCTCCTGCGCGACCTAGCAGCACACCATTCCCGCATCCCAAAGCTCGAAACTCTCAAATCTCCTATCCATCAGAATTAGAGTCCAACTCCGAAATCAGCGGTTTGGACAAAGCATCGGCTGACCCATTCGACGCTGGGTCTAGAAATCTACCGGCGCGACATTTCGAAGAGCTACCCACGGAAGTACACGAGGCGATTCTCGATCACATATTTGGATACTGCGTGTCTGCTTCATCGAGGAGCGCGATGAGAATCTCGAGTCTGACCAGAGGTTGGAGCACAGCACTTCGTCACTCGCGTAGGCGAGAGCTCACTACATTAGCTCTTGTTAATCGCGTGTGGAGGGTTTTGATTCAACAGAGACTATACCGTCATATCAAACTCAAGGCGACGGTCGATTCTATCAACAATGCAATGGAGTTTTTGGTTCAGCAGCAGCATCTGTCGTCGTACATTAAGCATATTGAGATTTGGTTTCCAGTTTTTCAACCCACATATGGACCTTTGGCACTTTCGAATACTCTAACCCTCCCTACAGTGACGACGGACGGGTTGACCAACGCTACGTACACTTTGCCTGGAAATAATTGTACGCTCGAGCAGGTGTTTCAGTTCGTCGCTGCCGCGCTTCCCGAGACTAAAGTGCTCACTTTGGAGGGCGGAGAACGTCGCAAGGCACCCAGAGTCGTTCATTTCAATATGAGGAATGCTGGCTCTGGCTTGGCAGCAGAGGACGGACAACTTCTTCACCTCGACTCGGTGCGCACGTTAGTAACCAAGGGACAATGGAATCTGATGAGAGATAGGGACGATTTCAGAGTCCTCATGAAGGCATTACCTAATTTAGAAGAGTGGCAAGGTTCATACAGCAAGCCTAAATCTAAGAGTTACATTACTGCTTCTGATTTCCTTCCACTCTTACCGAATCACGTCTTGAACTTTTCTCTTTGCATGGAAAGTGATTATCGACGAGAAGGAGTCATACCAGCTTTTTATTACAAAGTGGCACAAAAGGCCCATCTCTGCTCCAGCTTGGCTCGCATCTTGCCTTCGTTGGAACATTTTGCCTATACAGGACGTGTTTGCCATCAATTATTTGATGCAGCGATACGCTTAGCCGACCCTTTGACAACAAAACTCAAGTCGATTGACATTACAGTCAAGAACTGCTGCCGTCAGTCATTCAGCTTTCATGATTCCGGCTCTGGGATTCAGGATTTAGCATTTATCGAGGCTTTTGAGAAGCTTGTTATCTCTGCTGTTCGTTCAATGGACAGATTTAAGCGAATCGATTACCTGCGGATTCGTTTTGTCGATCTAGGTTCGTTTACTGGCGTGTTTTTTTAAAAAAAAAAAAATTTTAAATTTTTTTCTTAATTTTTTTCATTCATGTTTTATCCATTACAAAAGCTTGGGTTTGTGGCTATTGACTAACCTTTTTGTTTGTTGACTAGATTCTGTATTGCCTCCGTTGAACCCATTCTTCTTGATGCAGAATGGAAGATGTACCGGAGTTTGGAGCGACTTGATCATCACAGAAATGAATAGAGTCCGACCCGACATTACGTTTCCCGGATTGAGCGACACCTTTGGAAACATCGTCTACAGCAAAGATGGCCGGATGCTTATTGCGCCTGAACCATCTAGATCGCGCATCACTTCTTTGAAGTTGTCCAATTACCGTTCGCTTGCTACTCGAATTACTATACAGTAAACCCTGAATTATTGCAATAAGATGAAACTCATCGGAAGTGTATCGCACTGGCAATCGGAGAAGAGGAATTCAGATTTTTAAACCTACCAATATCCGTATAACCGGGTAAAGAAATTGGTGGAATCATAATTATTACTTATGTTTATTTCAGCGTTTACGACTTTTACAAAAAGCACAAAGCGAAGTTTATAGAATTTGGCTTTTGATCAAATATATATATATATATATATATATTACCCCCTCTCTATTTCGATTTTCATACCCTGGGACAGTCAAGTAATGCGGATAAGGCTCGGAGTTGGTTGTTTGTTTCTTATTAAGCATATGGATACGTGGGATTCTGGTTAGTAGTTGGGTTTTGATGGTATTGCTTTAAGTATCGCTCTGGGTAGGGGTAATTTTGGGTTGAGCGACGAAGGAAGAGGTTTCGCAATCGAAATTGAGATATTGGGTGAGATCAGGTTGATGATACCCGTAATGGAATTTTCGGTATTTAGGCCATAAATCACAACAACACAATCACACATATGGTAGTACAATATTGAGAATAAAGTTGGTATTTTTAGTAATTGACCCTTTTACGCTGCGTGCAACTTTTGCAGGCCTTTCTCCGTGCCGTCGCTGATGATTATGCCCAATATCCAACAGTTGATGAGGAAAAAGGCCAATGAAGCTAGCCACATTCCAGGAAAGAAGGTACTGATACCGAGGAATTCTAGCTGGTATCCTTGCTGCAGCCAGGCGGCCTGACCCAGAATCCAAAGCAGCAACGCTGTAATGCCGCGTCTAGGAACGCTAAGCATGGATGATTCAGGGAGATAGAGAGGCAGGAAAATCATGTACCAAAGGAAATACTATATCCACCACAAGCTGTGAGTTGATAATCGGGGGCAACGCGGGGGATAGAGAGGAATCATCGACTTGTTTTATGCTAATAACGTACCTGTGAAGTGCAGACCTTGTTAAATGTGACAAAGGCAAAAGTCTGGGCCATCATGGATGTGGCGAGGTCTTTCTTGGCGAGGACAAAGGGGATGAAGAGGCATGAAAGGAGTAGTTGGGGGATGAATGCGTGAAGGGAGGTAGATGAATGGATGGCGGACGAAAGATAGAGGAGGATGTTGTAAGGAGAAAAGTTGTGACGGTGATCAATGCGGGTGACGTGGTGGAAGTAAGAGTGGATGAGAAAGGGTGTGCCGTAGCTGTGTTATATATAACTAGTATTAGCGGAAGATGGTTTATTGGGATAGTTATAAAGTGATTTGAACAAAAAGGATGAGCAACAGAGAGGGAGACGCACATGTAGTACATGAGGATATTAAGCACCATGAAAGTTGACAAGCTGATGAGGGCAAGTTGAATCCTCTCTGGGGAGAGAAACTTGATCACGGTACTGGCAAGCGAAGTTGGAGACTTGGATGATTTCTTCCCTAGACGTTCGTCGTCCATCCACCATACAATTGCAGGCGCATAAATGAAGGGGTAGATCTTGAAGTGCACGCTCAGTCCCAAGATGAATCCTGCGAGACCAATTCTCTTCCCGCCCACAGCCCACAGTAGCGCCATGGTCAAAACACCAAGCAAGCCCTCTGAGCTTCCCCTCGTGCTGATTGTCGCTACCATTGGGTTCCATAGCCAGATGGCAGCAAACGCACCGGCTTTGTCGGCGCTCATGCCCCTCTGCTTGCTCAGCACCCTGACAATCAGCCATCCGGCGAGTAAGTCTGCCAGCGCAAAGACGATTTTGCCAAAGGAAAAGAGATGTGGTATAGCTGTAGGGATGAGCAGCCAGGCCAGGAGAGGCGTATAGCGGTATGTCTCTCTAGTGTAAGGGCTGAGGCCGTGTGATACGGAGCGGGCGGCATCGGTGAAGACAAGGTAGTCGATGTCAGTGTATTTGATGGCGGAGTGGGCATCTTGCCAGGTACCATATAGGAGGAGAATGAGACGGAGGAGAGCGGCGAGGGAAAAGAGGGGAGTTGGGCGGAAGAGAGAGGAGAGGGGCGAAGAGGACATGGTTGTGAATGAGATGAGAGATGAAAATATGAAGGGGAAGCTCTCAAGGACAGCGTGCTGTGATGATGGATAAATTGCCGTCTAGGCTCATGTTTCCAAGCCTAGGTGGTTTAGATGAAAACTAAACAGGAAAAAGAAAAAGAATATGAATCAAGTTAGCAAGCATGTAGATACTATACCGTCACAAGCTTCCTACCAGATAGATGCTGGACTATAATACTTTTGATGGCATTGCATCTGACCTCACCAGGTATTTTCAGTGGGTCAACGGATCTGTCCGCTTAGTGGCTGTTTCGGACAGCTCGTGTCTCCACTTTGAACAACCGATTCCTTTTGAAGCCTTCCAGAGCCCAAATTGCATTGACTCTCCACTATTTCACCATCAGCAGTAACATTTTTATTCATTAAAGCTGCTCCAAATTCTATATCTTCAACGACAATTAACATGATTGGAGGTATAAAAAGGGACCGGGACGGTAATGTTCGTGCCAAGAGCACGCAGGATGCACCTCGGGGCAGATTTCATTCCATGTTTGAGACTTTCCGAGATGAGTTGGATGAACATTACGATCGCAGGGAACGGATTATCAAGGCGTCGAGAGATGTTACGGCGCAGAGCAAAAAGATGTTAGTACGAGCTTCATGAAGAATTTTTTTCTTTTCAATTGAAGAAGAAGAAAAAAAAAAGAATGTTTTACAGAATGGGATTCTAATGATGGATCATCTTTTTCTCTCCCCATAGTATTTTTACTATGCAAAGGTAAATCTTCAGCTCTATCTAAATAAATATTCGATTGCTTTAATGCAGTACTAGCTCATCTGTGCAGGGTTAAACAGCTCAACAAAGACTTCCCAAAGGGCATACAGCAAGATGTTGACACGCGCCTTAATGAAATCTCAAAACTGCTTTCACCCATCGTCGCAGACGTGCAATCTATCAATCGCTATCGCTACAGCTTCTCTTTGCGATGCTTAGAGGAGCTGGTTGAGGCGCTCTCGTTTGCGCACTACTTGCGTCACCAGAAGCTCATCACCATGGAAGAAGCCCAGGCAGCTGTTCCTGCAGACATTATTCTCACGCCACATGACTACATGTTTGGCATATTCGACTTGTTTGGAGAGCTCATGCGGTTTGCGACGGTGACGACGGCGCAGTCGGGCCAGCTGGTGGGTGATTATGAGAGGACCATTTTGGGCGATATACAGGAACTTGGTTGTGCGTTTGAGATGCTACCACAGGTGCCGACCAAGGACTTTAAGAGCAAGATGGAAGTTATGCGCCAGAGCATTAATAAGGTCGAGAAGCTGGGCTATGGTCTCGTGGTAAGGGGCAGTGAGCGACCTAAGGGGTGGGTTCCCGACATGAAGGATGATGACCCTCGGCCTGTGTCACCTGTATAAGAAAAGCACTGGAATTATGCAGCGTTGATTTGTTGCTGCTTGGTATTGAACGCTGGATATTTCATGGCAGATTTTATTTTTTTTCTTCCTCCTTATTGAGCAAGCACTGTCTGCAGTATTGTCAGATATTCTTTTCATATATTTGAGCAAAAGGTTGGTCTCTGACAGGCTGCTTGGTCAGTGCAAACGTATTATTGGAACAAATTACTGGGCAACCAACCGAACAATAATAAAATCAATTATCAAGCAATGCTATTAACTTGGTTCTCACTTTTATATGAGACTGCAGTCACGGCCTTGGGATATTTTTGGTTTCAAAGACTTGGGCGGGAATAATTAACAAAGCCATCGTTTTTATCACCTAATATATATTTCCTTTGCATCTCAATATCAACTCTTTCAGATACAATATTCGTTACAATCCTTATATTCATCATCATCATCATCATCATCATCACTATCATTATCATCATCCTCATGCCATCTCGGAAGAAATCGCGCTCTGTATCCTGGGATGACCAGGTACAGATCATCTACGTCCCCAAGATTGAGCATTGCGGCCCAGGCCCCGAGCATAATTTTTCTGCTTCCCTTTGTAGCGATGATGACACGACTATTGAAGAGAGCATGACCCCCTCGGAATTCGACTCCTATCGCCGCCGCATCTGGCATGTTGAGAAGATGGGTCTTCTCCTTCGTGATATTTGCTTCGACAAGGCTATCGTCGACCAGCTGCCAAAGAAGAAGATCAGGGCTGTGGATAAGAGTTTTGCCCCATTATATCAACCATTTACTATGGACGCTCAAATCTTGGATGCTATTCAAGGTCTGCAGAACAAAGCCCTTCGCTGGCGCATCATGAGTCAGATCTGGCAATTATTACAAGAGCATGTATTCGACCAGCTCGCCGTTACCGATAAGGATCCTCTGACGGATCCGAGCCTTACGGTTATGAGGACCATAGTGAGCGAGAAGATCAAGCAGTTCGTTGAGCCATTCAAGACTAGGATGGCAAGATATTTGGATAGCCTCATTGACAAAGTGGGAGACACAGCTAGAGGGCTCCTTTACTTGCTACTCCATGACAACGAAGCCAAGTACTCGTTCTACAATATTGCCCAAGGAAATTCGACTTTGTTCTATTCTTTGCTGGAGGATAAGACGCAAAAGGTAGATATCTATGGCGCCGACCATCGAGACGCATCTATGGATACCATCAGCATTCCTGTCACTGGTGCTTTGATACGCTATGTGGGAAATAGTTCAGTAGTCGAGACAAAAGCTTGGGTGGTTTTATATCGTCCGAGTCATGAAGAGCTTATGGACACTGATTATTGAACGAACACAGTTTAAGAGACCGTTTATATAGAACCTGGTAACGCGGAATGGGAAGACAAGCATGTTGGGCTGTCAATAAAATCTACATATAAGAATAGCATTTAAGATGGTCATTATTTCAGCATCAGAATTCTGAAATTTATCTTATTCTTTCAGGTGAGGTCTCTCATCTGATTATCCTCCCCAAGTTTTTCTGCTTACAATAAAGGAATATAGTCTAGATAGTCAACAAGTTGATACATAAATAGGCTTCTCCAACTAGAAAAGAAAACAGAAGAAAAAAATCCATCATATTGCATTGTCCCTCTTATTCATAAGCATTACAAAGATAAAAGCGCCGTAAAACAATAGCACGATAATAGAATTAATAACGCGTCCGCCCAGATGACTATAATACCGAGAGTCACGCCCTTAACGCTTGTTGACCGCCAGCTGTTAACAGCTCCATGCACTTCGTTCTCGCACACAGCTTGGTATTCCAACTCAAATAAATTGTGCACCTATAAAATCTTCTTTTCTTGAAGCGGCTGTGCTTGAAACTTGAACTTTTTAAACTTCTCTCTCCCCGCAGCACTGAATAGGTCATCGGCAGCCTCAACGATCGACGATGCTTTTTGGTGACCTCCTTTGGCTGAATACATAAGAAAAGAAAATATCTTTTATCTCAGCCTTCAAGCTTCTATCAAAGCAGTCATCGCCCTCTTTACCCTCTTTACCCTCTTCTTTGGAGGAGAGTGGAAAGGTTTGACAATATCTTGGCTTGGGCGAGTCTTCATTTACCCGGCCCTTCTCTATATTCACCCCCAACCTTCATATTATTGTTCATATATCTTAAGAGTTGCCTTCTTCGTTTCTCAGCATTATCGAGTTACATATTCTCCATTAACTTCTTTCTTTTTTCTTTTCTTTTCTTGTCTGAAAAGTCTTTGGTTTGGCTTCTCTCCACGAGTTTCACTACCATTTCTTCTGGCTTTATTTAGTAAATTCCTTCCTTCTCCCAGCTCTATCGCCTGCCTGCAACTAAAGCTAACGATGATTAAATAGGAACCGGAGTTCCTTTATTCAGAAAGTAGCGCATAGGCGTTATCATCTACCATACGTGGCATCATGGAAGCGCAGCAGCCTCCTGAGGCTTCAGGTCTAGCTGTCGCCAGCAAGAACAATAGTTATCCTGTTCAGCACGTTGCGGCTGTTCAGGCTGTTACTGGCAACCATCCTAACATCGTTAAGATGTCTGAAGATAATCTGCAAGGAGCATTCTGCAAAAAAACCGCTTTCTTTGCCAACACGGATTGGGCTGCTGGTACTGAAGCCAAGAATCTCTCAGGCCAAATGTACGTTGAAAGCCTTGAGCCGTGGTCTATCCAGCATGAACTCCCCATCGTCTTCATCCACGGCGATTTTCACTCTGGTCAGGTGAGTCCTTTATGTACAATCTTTTTTTTCCCCTATATGCTTTTATGACAAAGCGGCTCACATTTTTTCCCAATAGATTTGGCTCACGAAGCCCGATGGGCAGCCAGGTTGGGCCTCGTACTTCCTACGAAGAGGCTACCGCGTGTTCCTCGTCGACTTACCTGGTAGTGGCAGATCGCCCTACCTAACGAAAGATGATTATATTTTGCGTGACCTTCACACTCAATGCGAATCCCTGGATGCAGAACGCGTTGAACATGACCTTACTGCTTCCGAGAAGCAACCTTTTATCGATGGAAAACCAGCATGGTCAACTGCGTATATGCATAATAAGTGGCCTGGAGTGAGTTTATCTTTTTGCTTGCCGAAGATATTCTTTCCCACTAGAGTTTAGTAAACTAACGAGACGTTTTAATAGACTGGTCAGCGTGGTGATCCCATCTTTATGCAGTATATGGCTTCCTTGAACACCATTACTCTCAAAAAGCCTGAGCGAGAAGCGCTAGCCCAACTTGCTCTACAAGATCTTCTCAAAAAAATCGGAAAGGCAGTCATCATTGGAGAAGGAGCTGGATGTACGGCAGCCTGGCTAGCCGCGGATATCGTTCCAGACCTGGTAGCCAAGGTCGTGGCAGTTGAGCCAACTGGGCCGCCTTGCGGAAAAGCATGCGTAAACTATAAGACTGGTCGACGCTGGTCTTCATACCTGAGACGAGACATGGGTGTACGAAAGTTTGGACTCTCTGATATTCCCTTGACTTTTGACCCTCCGGCAAAGCTACCAGGTGGGCCTGATGGAGAGGCCCTCGACGTAAGGGTCCGCCAGCTCCCAGACAATGCTGGTTGTTACATGGCTCAAGAACTGATTCCAGGTTTCAAAATAAAAAATCCAAAGGAAGGACAGGAAGCTGTACGACAGCTTATACACCTCAACAAGATGCCACACGCTATTATCACTGGTCAAGCGAGCCCTCACGCAACCTTTGACTGGGCCACCGTACGGTTCATGAGACAAGCCGGCGTGTCGGTAGAGTATTTTTACCTGCATGAGCATGACATCTTTGGAAATGGACATTTAATGTTTTTGGAGACCAATAGCGATGAGATTGCTGAGCTGGCTGCCAACTGGATTGAAAGTTCTAAGTCCGATGATCAGAATGGTGTTGCTATTGATGCATTGGGACAACAAGCAAGCGAAAAGCCCGTTGTCGGTGATACGGTTATTGATCTCTCTCCGGCTGGGAATACCTTTACTCAACATCAGCCTGTTGCCCAGACAGTGGCCTTGGAACAGCTAGTAAGTGTGCCTGACGTCTCAGAACCCGAGGTGGTGGCTACCGTTTGTGTCGAAAACAAGAGCCAAACACAGACGGAATCAAGTAGCGAAACAGAATATCCGAGCAATGATATTGCCAAAGCTCCAGAACAGGGAAATCAGGCTGTGCAATTTCCTACGCAATTACCTTTGGCCCAAGCAGTTGCACAGAGCACCGAAAAAGTTAGTCGAGTGAGACAAAGGCATGAAGAGCATGATGGCAGCCCTCAGTTGCCTGCCCGAAAGCGACATCAGACTGGCCCAAATGTTTCGGAGGCTGAGCTCTCTAGTTCGGTGGCTACTGTGCCTTGCCAATATAGCTCATCGAACATTGACACGGGAAACCTTGGTTTGAGAGGTGATCACTGGGGGGTTGCTATATCTCAGCCACAGAGCCACTATATGGGGAACTTGGGGCCATTGAGCCCAATGGTCCACTCAAATGCAATTAATAGTTTTAACACGATGGCGAGGAATTGTGTTCAGCAACAACGTCAACAGGTGTCCGGTTACCAGAATCTCCAAAATGGCACCCATAACATTGCTCAATCGCCATTTCAAACTCCCACAACCTATCGACAGATGTGGCAGCTCCCACCCACTCGTAATAGTTATGGCAGTAACAGCAATAATGGAGAGACAGCTGCATCTTCTCAGCTCGCGCAGCTCGCACAGCTCTATACGCCGATGGGTAACACTAATACGGGGGCTCAGAATGGATTCACGTTAAACACGGGTCTTCAAACGCCAGTGACTACACCCGCAATCCTCTATTCTCGGCAACAATTCATGAGCAATCCAGGCCAACCGCCACAATCCCCTGTTCGGTACCAGGGCAGCACACCGAATGTTCTTGCAATGGCCCCAAACCAGCAACAAGGGTACTATCCCAGCCCCGAGAGCGTACCTCATGGCGAGCTTAATACTTCGGCTACTAGCTTTGCGGGAATCCCTGGAACAACATTTCCAAGCCAGTCTCCTCTTCAGGGGTCTCCAGACATGGATTACATTAACCGCCTCTTATTCTCTAATAGTGCGGAGAATCTTGGCGGAAACGAACACGCAAAGTCAAACTAGATTTAAAAAGTGCGTATTCGCTGGGATTAATGAGTTTGATGAACGGTAAGGCTATCAGGGTCGTGGGATTCGACGTTGCTTATCTCTTTTTCCCCTCCCCTCCTCTTTCTCTTTCTCTCTTCTTTCTTCTTTTTCTTTTTCTTTTCTTTTTCTTTTCTCTTCATCAATGGGAAAAGGAAATACAAATGGTACAGACGCAAATTTATGAGCTAAGCCGTCAAAGGTCTATGGGATTCATTCTATGGGATTCATTCTATGGGATTCATATCAAGGACATCTTGGCGGAATTGGGTTTATGGGTAATGAATGATTTGGGCTTTTCATCTGGGAAATATTGCTTCTAGGGAAATCAAAGTTGAACCTCCATTCTCTTTGGGCAAAATAAAGTTAGCTCTCAGTAAAATATTCGACACCAGGCACCACCAAGCAAGAAGGCTTAACTAGGTTCCGTGAATAGAGCAATGGAAATATTACTGGGGCCATTCACGCGACGCATTATGTAGCAACTAGTAAAGACTCTGTGACATCATTTGAGTCAACTTTCCCGTTATAAAAAGGCTCTTTTGATTTGATTTACTATTTTTCTATCATTACCAGGCATTGCCCTCGATAGCTTGGTTTGGAATATCGTCTTAGCTGAGGCGATGCAAGCTTCTAATTGGTCATATATATAGCAATTCTCCACTTTTCGATTCGGACGAAAGCGCCGCAAATCGTTATTTGCGTCAACTACTTAAAGACAAACAGAACATGCCAGTTCACCAGCAACTTCTCATCGGAAACCACAAGCATTTTGTTCTGCTTAGCTATAATCAATCATGGATAGCTATGCAGCCAACATGGCCTTACCGGCACTGCAATCACTACAATTACCCCTCTTCGAAGATGATGAAACGAAGTGGCAAGCCGTACAGACGCGCGACTCCAATGCTGATGGCTTCTTCGTCTACGGCGTACGCACTACAAAAGTCTTTTGTCGACCTACTTGCAAAGCCAGATT
This sequence comes from Trichoderma oligosporum, assembly GCA_015266385.1. NCBI lineage: Eukaryota > Fungi > Ascomycota > Sordariomycetes > Hypocreales > Hypocreaceae > Trichoderma > Trichoderma oligosporum. The sequence continues at coordinate 21,143 of JACBYL010000660.1, read as the reverse complement.
GGCTCGTCGCGCAAATGTGCGATTCTACACCACGGGGGAAGAAGCCAGGAAGAATGGATTTCGAGCCTGTAAGCGATGCAAGCCCGAGGTCCTTGGGCTGATGCCCGAAGAAGAGGCAGTGCAGAAGATTCGAGCTTTTATGAGAGATGGCACAGACCGAGCTATCGGAGAAACGAAGATGAGTTTGAGTCAGATGGCAAACAAGACTGGCCTATCTAAGTGGCATTTCCATCGCGTCTTCAAAAAGTGCGTCGGCGTTACGCCTGTGGAGTACTTGAAGACATTGCGAGATAGTGCTGCAAGTCTAAGCCCTGGCACTGAGAGCGACGGAGGATTAAGCTGGTCAGAACAGTTTGACTTAGTTAATTTCGATATGAATTTCGATTTCGGATTCCCTATCGATCCTCTTGCGGTGGCTAATACAGAAAGCTCCACAACCTCACAGAGCGACTGCTCGCCTTTCACTTTTGATGATTTATTAATCTGGCCCGAAAGCAATGCGAATGAATGAATGAACGAATGAAATCATGTCAACACTTGCAAAGGCATCAATCAAAACGAGACAGCCGGTTGGTGACATCACAAACCAGGTGCGAGCATTTATGAGTTCATTATCTCGGAGTTCGGGAAATTCCACCATGAGCTAGTGGCAACCACTGACAACGACTCAAAACAAGCCACGGCAACAAGTTGTATTTGCCGCTCGGTCTACGACGGGATCTATAATCCACTATCCCCTAGGCACTCCATGCCAATATAAAAAAGGGAGGAGGAGAATATAAAGAAGAAGAAATAAAGGATCGAGGATGAAAGGCCGAGACCTCAACTAGCAAGTACAAAGAAAAAGTACAAGCTACCTGTACTGCAGCCTTGGCAGCGCCGTCATTTCCAAAACAGGAAATTGGTTACTCGCTGCTGACTAAATCAACAACGTTGATTGGCTCATGATCCCTGGGCGCAAATCCTTGTGAATCCCATCAAGCTTACTCCATATTCAATATTTACTACGATTCAGCAAGCCAACTCCCCATCTATATAGATAGCTTCTAGAAATGTCTGAATCGCTTTACCTGACCAGCTCTTCCGGACGTTCGGATCGAAAACGTAGCTCCAGCCAGCCGCTTTGAAACTGTTTGCCCGCCAAGTGGAAACCGACGGATAGCCTAATTCAAATTCTTTGTCTCCTTGGGCAGAGATTGAGATTGCGTGTCCGCTAATTTCCTAGTATTTGGTTAGCTAAGGAAAAAAAAAAAAAAAAAAAAAAAAAAGAAAGAAAAAAGAAAAAAGAAAAAGCAGCCGTGGCCCCATACATAACTACACCGACCCGGAACCAATAACAAAGTCACGTTGAATACGACATTGATGAGAAGCAATCTCATGACAAGATTAAATATCTCCTGCTTTTCTTTCACACCAATTCAATTCAATTCAATTCAATTCAATTCAACTTAACACTATCTCACTTTCTCATTATATTACTCAATAATCATCACCACCTCCACCATCATCATCAAGGTCATTGATTCATCCTAAATTACACCATCCATAAAACACTTTTGTTGTCGGCCACAGAAACCAAGACAAGACATCAATGCCTCCTCCATCAGAATCATCTCCTCTCCTACCAGCCGAGCCTGCCACTGAGCGGCCCTGGGACACAAAATCTCTTATCCAACAAGACTCATCCTCAATATCTTCCTCTTCTACTTCCTCCGGCATGGATCTCACCGATGTCCTCCGCGACGTCATCATCGGCTTCTCAGACGGCCTCACCGTTCCCTTCGCCCTCACAGCCGGTCTATCCAGTCTCGGCAGCACAAAACTTGTCATCATGGGCGGCCTAGCAGAGCTCTTCTCCGGCATGATCAGCATGGGACTGGGAGCCTACCTCGCCGCCGTCACAGAACGCGATCACTACCACTCCGAGGAGCAGCGGGAGCTCAATCAGGTCGATTGCTGTCTTCCACAAGAGCAACGAGACGACATCTTCTGCATCCTAGAGAAATACAATGTTTCTCGCCAAGCAGCCGCCCCACTCGTTGAAGAACTCTGCAAAAACCGTGACCAATGGATCCGCTTCCGTATGGATTTTTCATTGCGGCTTGAGAAGCCCAACATTCATCGCGCATGGATCTCTGGGGTTACCATGGGACTGAGCTACTTCATCGGCGGTCTCATTCCTATGATTCCTTACTTTGTCATGGACAAGGTTTCCGATGCGCTCTTCGTCTCTATTGCTGTCACGGTGATCATTTTACTAGGTTTCGGATACATCAAGAACTACGTTGCTATTAGAAATCATAGGGCAGGTTTATGGGGCGCAATCCAGACGCTGATAATAGGCGTGCTGGCTGCTGGGACGAGTTATATCATTGTCAAGGCACTGGATAGGACAGAAGTATAAGGGATTTGCAGAATTGGTTTAAAACCGTCGTTTTTAACAATTATGTTTTTGGCGTTGGCGGCATTGGAGCGTGTGAGGATCCATCACGCTGGCGTTTAGGCACAAGTACCTCTATGTTATCAAGTGATGTTAGCAGCATATGAATAATGATCGAGCAATCTCTTCTTTAAGTAGATGTATACTCTTTCTTACTTTCTGAAAAACAAGGCACTGTGATATGAGAATCGCTATCTATTTTGCTTATGTATACAAGCCGCTTGAAAATATCTATCCCAATCTTTCTAACACACAACGAAAGCGTAGTACAATGTTCCAACGCTTTAAATCCCATCCATAAAATCCATCCCCATCGAAAGGCAAAAAAGAAAGAAAAATATTAGGGCAGCTCCTATTCTTTGCAGAAACAAACCCTCATCTCTCAAAACTTCCCTCTCAGCCTTTGGAGATCCGCTTGCCGCCTTTTCGACTAACTCGCAGTCTTCGCTCCACTCTCAACACCTGGAAAGCATTAAGAGGCTCTATTGGCGTCCTAGCAACTCTCGGAAGTGCAGGCGGCACGAGACCTTCAGCAGGCAAATGGACAACGGGAGGCGGAGGGGGGTGGGGAGGGGATGGCCCAGTAGGCTCCAAAGGAATTTCGATAGGCTCGGTAGGACTTTCTGGTGGTGGAACTTCTGCAGATACAATCCTAATAGGCTCGGTATTTTCGTCTTCGGTCGGTTCAGACATTTCGTCCATGTTGTATCCGAGTTCAGCTAATCTGTAAATAACGGTTTACTTGACGTTAAAGATGTTCGACTACATTTGTGGAAAACAGAAAAGGTAAAAACAAAAGAACAACAATAATGGAACGCAAAGGAGAGGGGGGGGGGAGGGGGGGGGGGGACAAAGAGATTGGGTGGTAAAACGTACTGTCTTCTCAATATAATCCTCGCACCAGCATAGCTCAACGCCAACAATATCGCCCAGAGCATAATCGCCATATCAAACATCGACGGCTCTCCTCTCGCAATCCGACCCAACATTTGAACAAATGCCCGAGGCACTGCCAACATAACATTTATCAAATCAGCCATGATAACGCCACGATGCTGCCAAAGAGCAGCAACCGCGCTTGGCGCCAGAATGACTGAACTGGCAAACACAACCAGTAATACTGAAACAATGATGACTGCTTGAACGATGCGATAGGACGGTCGTAAAGGAGGACGATATGTGAAATTAATTACAACTCCTTCAGGAATAGTTTCAAGCAGTCTTGAGTCTTGGACATTCTGTCTCTGACGCTGCTGTTGTTGCTGCTGCTGCTGCTGCTGCTGCTGCTGCTGTTGTTGTTGTTGTTGCGATCGTCTCTTTTGAGATTTGCGGGCCATTTTCCCTCTATTTTTATTAAATCTTTTTTTTTTCGCCTTCAACTAGAGTTGAATATTGGGTCAGGGGGCACGAGTCTGTGTGAGGATGCTGTGGACGAGATATATAATATAATATAAAATTTGTGAGGTTCGCCTTGGTGAGAATAAATAAGTTCAAAGTCGCGGTGCTTTGACGGAATTCAAATAGCAAATGATTCAGGTTGAGGTACTGGGTCTTTAACTCTCCCTTGAGCTTTCCTCATCTCGACGCTTGGTAAACCTCATTGCAGATGGATCTTGTTTTGCTTTTGCAGGTGCTGTGGGTAAAGGTAAGGGGACAGTCTCCGTCTCTATTCAGATGTAGAGAAGAAGGAAGGCATTCGAACAGCTAGTCCTGAAGGCAGTTGAACTCAAGCAATAAGGTGTGTATTAAATATTTTGCATCGAGCAAAAGACCTCTTGAGCATAGAGTTGCTGAGGCACGCAAGAGTACCTAATTTTGTCATTAATACATAGCGCTAATATTAAATTCCTAACCATTCTCTGCCTCGCTTGTGATACTCTGCTTTTTTTTTTTCTTTTTTTCTTTTTTTCCGTTTCTTCCGATTGTGTGAGCTGATTTCCTCCGTTCCATAACGCTGGTTGGTCTAATATACAGTAAAATTTTAGAGAAATAACCAACTTATTTTAACCATATCTTCGTCAGCGCCTTTGTCGGATGGTGAGTGATAAGGCTGAGTTGACACGCATGTTTGGCTTCTAGGGAATGCAAAAGTCTATCCAGCTGCCAAGATAGTCCAGTCTGTTGCCCTGGTGTTCTTGGTTTTTATATATTTCCTCAAACTCTGCAAAATTAAGTCTGCCCCAACCTCCCCGCTCAGCCGCCTGTTGCTCAGCCTGGTTTAACTTCTTCCATCTCCGTAATGTTTTGAGTGATGGCTCACTGGAGGTCTTCGCAAATGATGACCGACCAGCCTCTATCTTGACTTCGTCCTTGGATAATATGTTTTTGGCCTTGTGTTTGGGTAACGGCAGGCTCGTCGAGGACGAGACAGATGTATCACTATTGGGGCGAAACTGTGGCATTGTTGGGTCGCGATATTCGTGTTCAGATTCAGATTCGCTCTCTCCCAAATCGAGTGAGCGCACATCAACCAGCCCATCTCGTATGATTTCTTCCATAATATCAATCTCCACGGCATTACGAGGCTCCTGTTGGTCGAGCATATATCCTGATTCCTCTAGGAGTTCCTCAAGTGTTTTACTCCGAGGAGACGTCTCTGTGTAAATCGGTACATCTTCTTGCTGACTGTTGCCATTTTCGGCCTTCTCATCTGCTAAGCTTACAGCATCAATTGCGACCTTGTACTTCTCTCGTTGTATTTTTGTTGCCGCCGCATGTACTGCATGATCCTCAGCATTCTTGAAAATGATATCGAGAAGTTCGTTAAATGCTTGTTGTGTAACCTGATAAAGAATCTCCTTGCCTGCATCTTTTTCGGCAACAGGAATTCCCATTCCTGTCCATTGTTCAGGTTGACTGGTAAAAGAGGTCGAGCCGTCGGATCGAGTATCTAAATCATTCATATCCTCTGCGAAGCGAACCTTGGAACTGGAGCGGGAGTGTGTTGACGCGGGATGAGGGCTAACGGAAGCTTTGGAACTCTCGCCCATGACACCAGAGGTCTCAAGGATATCTTCCTCGTCTTCCCATTGCGAAGGTGGCTCTCCACCCTCTTCTTCATCTAGATAAAAATGTCGCCTCTTCCATCTTTCGTGGAGTTGTCGTCGAGACAGATCTTGGCGTCGTCGAGTCATTCTGGGACCGTGTTGGCGATAATGAGCTACATAACTTGCCCTGATTTCGCTTTCGGTAGGGATTCTGCCAGTTCGGAAAATGCTAGAGAAGGAATCCAGCCGCTGTGAAGTAGAAGATTCAGGTTGATCTTCGTTGCCGTCTTTATCATCTACCTCCCCATCGTCCGATGTCTCGTCCGTTCCATTATCATCAGGTTCATTATCGTTGGGCTCGTCATTACCAGCGACCGCTCCAGGAAGTTCATCGAGGGCAGTAGGTGGATGCATCAAAGCTAAAAAATATGATCGGTCAACGTCGTTAGCGGTGAGGGTACGGACTGTGCGCCAGTTTGTATCAACGTCATCTGTTGGCGGCATCCGGCGACGAGAATATGGGTCAGTGTCATAAGCAAAGAGATCAGTCAGGATATCGTCTCGGTCTGCTGTATCGCTAGTGTCGCTCACAACAGCGTCTTCCATTCCAACCTCTAGCTCAATATGCCCGTCAGGATGATATCTTTTGCCATCAAACGCCAAGGGCCCATCGGCTGTCGGAACCCTGCCCTCTCGTCCGAACAGACTGCTCAGGGGTTGGCGACTAGCAACAAGCTGTTGAGCTTCGGTACTGGCGAGTAGTTGATCTTCAAGGCCGTCTAGGATGTCTTTGTGCATCTGTTTATACAGAACATAATAGGCGCGGAACATGCGAAGAAAGTCTCGTCTGTCGACGTAGCCATCACTGTCGAGATCATAGCCGTCAAAAACTTTCTTGAGTTTATCTTTTCGCTTGCGATAAGATAAACCGCGCAGGAATTCGGAAAACCCAATCAAGTCATCTTTGTTGTCGTCATAAAAGGCAAACATTCGGTCATGAATTAAATTTGGCGAAGCATGTCTTGAGCCACCAGTCGGTACGAGGCATCGTTCAAATGTCTTACGATCCATGGCGATGCCAAGGTCGCTGGGATCCTCTCTCCATTCGGTATTTGCCATGAATGTCCATTGTTCCCAAAATGCTTCTAGCTCTGGTCGCTCAAACCCAGTGTCCCTTGAGAGCTTCGCGATCAGTGATCGAGGTAAAGTGCGTCGACAGCTATCGGGGTCTCCAGTATACCAAACCGGTTGCATTTGTCTCGGCCCAAACGGGGGTGCCGGTATTCGAATCTTGTAGAAGATGTGCGTCTTGATATGCACGCCTTGAGACTCACAAGTCTCGCAGAGATCAAAGTCGGCACAGTTGGCACATCGATAGCGAACACCACGGATGGGGACCATGCCACAAGAGTTACATTGGCATCCTCTATGGACACAACCATTGCGCTTTGCATTATCTTCTGAGACACGGAATAAAAGGCTGACGATGTTGTGACCAGCTCGCTGCTGAGGAGGGTAATTATTTGGATCATTCCACCATTCGTCCGTATTAGCCTCTACGACCGTTTCGCCGTCGCCCACAGGCTGGGCGGCAGGAACGTCCTGGTTCTCTGCATTCTCATCGCCGGGAACCTCTGAAGAGGAGGAGCTCGAACTGGGCCTCTGTCCGCGCGATCGTCGTCTGCTACGGCGGATAGCATTGCTTCTATGAAGGCCAGCACCAGATGGAACAGCCGTTTGCGTGGCGTTGATCCGGCTCTGGTAGGCGTAGTATCCGATCGACGCTGTGATGATTGCTGAAACGGCAGCGACAGCGATTCGCGGCCGAGTTAAAGACTCGGCCGATGGAGTCGATAACCACATGGCTATTGTTGTAGCATCGTGGCCGCCAGCTTAAAGAGGCGAATTTATGGCTATGGCGACGACCGGTCGTCGAAAACGTTGGATGACCTCAGCAGAAAGTTGAATACCAGTGAGAGTGAGTAGCTATCAAGAAAGTTGGTGATGGTCGAAGGGAGTGGGCAAAAGAAACTGATGACAGTCTTTATAGCTGAATGATCATAGCATATGGCTCGTTGCGTAGCATCTGGTCTAGTAGCTAAATAATTTTGATGGTTTTTGTAAGATGTAAAAAAAGATGGCCTTGAAAATCAACAAAGTTCAATGCTTTACTAAGAGTACCTGAGGTATCTAGTACGAAGTACTTTGTAGGTAGTCTGTGCTATATCAGCTCCTACTAGTAGGTTGTAGGTCAAGCATCACAGGGCGCAAGCTGAGTTCCCGGACCTTTGGTGGGGTCTCCGCATGTACTCTGTACATTCCATGTATTTGAAAGAGTGATGCAAGTGGAGGGGCCGCCATCGTGCGATTTTCAGTGTCGTGTGGTCATGGATAAAAGTTTCTTTACATATTTCAACATTTCTTGTTGTGCTTGTTCTTTTGGCATTGGTCCCTTCTATATCTTAATCTTTTCAAAATCTTGAAAAATTGCCATTCATAGCCTCTTTCCAATAACATGACAGACAGGCCACCAGAGTACACCGGGCAGATGCCCTCGTCTTTTGACGACCAGTATGTCCGTCCTAATCGCCCGCTCTATGATATGCGACAGCATCTATCTAACGCAACAAGTACAGAGAGATCTACAATGAGCGCCCAATGCAAAAAGTCAAGCGCAAGCTTAGGGAAGAGCCTCTAGTTCCTCTAGGTGAGACTTAAACCCCCCTACCATTGATCAATTTAGCAGTTAGAAACCGGAGGTAGACTAACCATCGAGCAATACAATATAGGAATCGGTCTGACCGTCTTCGCTTTCGTCAATGCCTATCGTGCCCTTCGGAAAGGTGATTCCAAACAAGCAAACAAGATGTTCCGTGCCCGTGTCGCCGCTCAGGGTTTCACCGTCATCGCCATGGTCGCAGGAAGCATGTACTACAACAAGGATCGCGAAAAGTCCAAGGAGTTGCGCAAGCTCAAAGATGAGCGCGACGCAGAAGAGAAGCGACAGAGGTGGATTCGAGAGCTCGAAATCCGTGATGAAGAGGAGAGGGCCATGAAGACTAGAATACAGCAGAGACAGTCCGGACTTGCAGGATCAGCGAGTCAGCCAGAGTCAATCGATGAAGAGCAGACGCAAGGCACCGGTGGGATTCTCGGCAAGATGGGGCTTTGGTCCAAGGGTGAAAAGGCAGCGGCAGAAGCAGCCGAGGCTGATCGAATTGCAGAGCTCGCATCAGATAAACAATCGAGAAAAGAGAATCCAAAGAGCTCTCTCGGGGCGCTGGGTGACATCTATGGATCGAAGAAGGATGGGCCCAAGCAATAAACAAGGAAGCAAGCCACCAGATTTCCCGTGGACGGTCAGACGACTACAAAAAAAAAAGTGTATACAAAATCTTTTCTCAGAAATGTATGAGCATGTACGATAGTTTCAAAAGGGGAATTGCAAACCATACCGTGTCTGATTTCAACTCCAATATGGGAAATAGCCCTAATGACTATACAAGGTATTATTCATTCTCTGTGTTCTATATACTGCCCGCAGTATTGGCTCCAGATAAAACTAAAAGATGAGCTGCTCATTAGACAGAATCCAACGCCTGCAAACAAAAAGAAAAAGGAGATATAAATAAAGAAGTTATGCCATCTTAACCCATAGATCCGCCACTCCGATTTGCGCCAACTAGACCAGCCATTTCCAATAGTGCTCTATCCGCCGCGATATCGCCCGTTCCTAGATTGATTCTACGGCGAGCCTCAGCTTCCCGTTCTTCCCAAGACCATCTTTCTGCTTGCGCCTTGGCCTCATCATCGCCACCACATCCCCAGACTTCCAAGCTCTCAATTTGGAAACGATCTTGGAAATCAAATTTCCTCACAATACTGGTGTGGAAAGCGCCGCCTCGTGATTTATAGTCATGATTGAATACTCCAAATTCGAAAGATTCATCAAGTAAGAGAGAAACAGCCCCTAAAGAGTGCATACCTTCCTTACGATGTGACTGCGTTGGTTTAGGATGCGGGCAGCCAAACGACAGACAGGGTCGATTTCCGGGAGGTTTTGTAAAAGTCACGTAGTCTGTATTTATCGTAGATGCAGTAAAGACGTCATGAACAGGCTCCAGCTGGAAGAGGACAGTTTCCGAATCACCGAAACAGTCTCGGTGAGTATGCTTCCACGGCTCTCTAATGTAAACTCCAAATGTTACACGTTCGGATTTGCTACCATGCGGGAATCGCTTTGGCGGAAGCGAAGCGGCGAATGATGCTTCCTGGCCACCATGAGGCGCGTCTTCTAATCTCGTTCCGCTTACCAAAACAATTGTTGGCGCTCTCCAGTTGAAAACTTTTGATTCGAAGCTTCCCATTGAGAATCCTGCATCTTTGCCCGAATACAGTAATCTCACTCTGCGGAACAGTGAGGAACCTGGAAGAAACAGCGAAAGCTGAGATAAAGCGTGTTCGTTCAAGATGTCGCCAGTAGTCGGTAGCAAAGGCTGCGCTGTCTTGATGACGTGCTGCGCATCATCCGGCTTCTCGCCCTTGTATTTTGAGAAGTCGAGATCTTTGGAGAAGAGGAAATGTTCAAACAATCCATTGAATCCAGAAAATAGGTTGGGAAATAGCATCGGAACGACAGCCTTGAATCGGGTATATCCAATGCCTGGAGAAGTCTCAACATTTACAAAGGAGGCAAGTATGCACTCTGCCGTAGCTCGTAGTGACTCCAGTTCATGGCCAGCGACTCGATTGGAATACTGCGACAAACTCTCTTGTGGATCCAGAGGAGCAATTAACAGCAATAGCATTATTAGCTTCCGAAAGTTGTCGGTTGGTATTATTGCTTCATGGATTCTAGCGGCCTCACCCCGTTTAACAGCCTCACCAATATCGAGCAACTCAAACGCCGTGATAACGAGATCATCATCATCATCTTCGTCTTCTTCATTCTCATGCTCATCACCTAGCCCGGGCTGATCTACCGCAAAGCCTTTGAATTGGGAATTTGACCTTGCATCGGTACTGGATGATGTAGAATCTTGTGGCATAGAGTCTGCTTCCATTGCCTTTCGATCATAGACAGCCAGGCTTTTGAATAACAGCTTTGTCCTGTCCGTTGATCCTCCGGCCAGTACGCGCTTATATCTCTCCGTCATAATGACGATAACCATGATTAATTGTGCGAGCTCCAGTACTACTGGCGCCTCCTGAAGGAAGGGAAAGGCACCAAGATACGATATCATTTGGAAAATAACGGGTGACGCTCCAAGAATGTCCGGGATCTCTAGGAAGCGAGCTATAGTGTCTTCCTTAAGGTACCGGATGTCTCCCTGTTGGTCAGCAAGGCTTTTGAAAACATCTTTCAATGAATAATATTCAATTGAAGTAAAACACTTTTCCTTGAATTTGTATGCCTGCCACACGATATCAGCGACAATGTTCTGTGAGTGATGATGGACGATGTGAGGCTCACCAGTTCCTGTGTGAGCTGTTCATGTGTCCGTCGAGCCCACCGCTCTTGAGAGGGGACTTGGCCCATTGGTGAAATATCAGGGCAAATCAGAAACTTGCAATTAAATACTTCAGTTTTCAGCGTAGGGTATCACAAACACGAGGAAGCGAGGTCAATTGGACGAGGAAGATAATTAATAAGGAAAAATTATTGTTAGTTTTACATTGATTGGCAGTCACTAGAATTGATGGTAGCTCAAGCAGTTGTCTATATTACACAATAAACCTACTTGGATGGGTATGTCGTCACTGTCAAATTGCTGAGTCAGCGGAAACGAACTCATCGACTTTATCAAGGTACCGGGTACTCCGTACGGAGTACAAAGTATTCAACATGCTCTCAACACTCATTTGCTCTACTGGGATCAAATAGAGCACAAGTCATAACAGAAATATATAGCGCTTCTTTCTGACAGTATAACCAGCTTAATAAGGTAATATTGTTAGAACATTCAAATCATAAGCCATCAAGTTCGGTGTTTCACAGCCTGTACGGAGTAGCACATAACAGCATCACAGATTCGCTAGCCATATGTCCATCCAACCATTCCCGGATCTTCTCAATAAAGAACGTGTGACGGTGTGTCTCAGGCCTCTCGTAGCTATCATTATCATTTATGTAGCCTGTTATACACTGGTTATAATCTGTACGAACCGGCATGCTAGCATGGTAAACTACTATATTCAAAGGGTCCTTGTCTTTACTCTGTACTCAAGGCCGACGGAGTGTATATGATCAACAGCTGATTCTAGTGTTACCATAAACGAGTTCTTTTGCCTTTTTTTTTCAATTTTTTTTTTCTTTTTTTCCCAGCTGTCAACCTGGCGTGAGTGATATGCTTTAACTTGTAATGGTTCAATAAATCCAGCTCTAAATACTATAATCTTTCGCCTACGGCTATTAAACGGCTCCCACGGGATTTATCAACAAACCTTCATACTTCGCAGTACTCCTTATGTGTATAAGAAACAAATTATCTTTATCCTCTATTGCACAATGAAGTGACTCATTGTTTTATTAACCTTAGTTGTGCATCCCGACTGCTTTACGCTTTATTAAGAGGTAAACAGTCATTGTATCTATAGATATCTAGGTAGGCATTAGCTAATGTGCTATTGGAGCTCGTGATACATAAGAGTTTGCTCACGCTACATATGCCATTAAATCCGCTCTAGCTTCTCCTACACCTCTCCATAGTATCATTGATCTTCTTGTTACGGGTGGAATCGATATACTTCCAGGTACACTTGGACGTGTCTCTTAGGACGTTGCATAAGAGTCCCAATCTCTATTAGTCGTCACATTCTTATTTTTTGGTTGCGTTTTCAAGACGAGAACAGCAACAACTGCTGTAAAAAATTAGCGAAAGGTATACCAAGCACATACCACTCCCTCATTGAGTAACGAAAATAGGCAAGTTAAGAATGCATAAGTAAGTAACCTAGTTATTAGATAATAAGGATAGATCTTGGCCTATGTTTTTACAGCGGAGGGTATCTCCAGGTGGTGGTATTGTATAAAGAGAACAGCAGATTTATTATTTATCAATATCAACTAAAAAGGTGAAACTTTTACCTGTTTTACTAACGCCCAGCTAAATTATTCTTGCCTTACCTTTTATTACACATAATGGGTCGCCACTATGGACCTGTGAGAAGGGCTGCATCATGTCTAGCAGATGCTTTATTTTAATAGAATAGATGAACTCACATGTTGAAGAAAAGCTATAGAGAAGCTACAAGATTAGACTAACAATCCTTGACACTCATCCTTGGGACCAAATTGAAATCCATATCGACCTTCAAAGGGTTTCCTTCTATTTAAAGACATTGAAGTGTTCGCAAGCTCAGGACCACAACCAAGCATAAAAGCAAAATATCTCTGATCCCCGCCAAGAGCCATCTACAACAGGCGCTAAAACGCCTGAAATATCTTCCGTAGTATAGTGGTCAGTATGCAAGCTTGTCACGCTTGAGACCCGGGTTCAATTCCCGGCGGGAGAGATCCGCCAAACCTCTAAGAGGTTGCAAAATTTTTTGTAGATTTTTTTTCTACTGTTTAGTAGTTCTTTTTATATAATTAATTCAGACAAAAATTCGTGATCTTCAATATTTTATTTCAAATTACTCCGTAGAACTCGAGAGGAAAATAAAAATAAAACCAGCTATGCTAGGCTACGCTAAGCATCTACAGCTACTACGTGTATTCATTCATACTGAGATGTCTTACAAAAATTATCCGTATCATCCGTGCCAAACCATAGTACTCCAAACCCCTTTCTACCGCTCCATAAAATGCATGTCTTTGAAGCATCCATATAAACAAAAATATTCTAGCCGTACATAGCATTGTCAACGCTCTATGTCATCTTAGAGCCGCCAAAAGTTTATAGTCATTCAAGAATCTTTAGCGGTCACCGATTGAATGAGACGCTTATACTTGGTTTCGTTCTCTTCCTCTGGGTCTTGGGGTTTGAGGTATTCTAACCGTTTGATAGGATTTAATGTCTTTGTCCAAAGAACAGACGACTTCACCTCTACAGTTTGCTCCGAGTCTGTCTCAACCTTTGGCGTTGATCCATTAGTCTTAGGTTCATCAGGTACGCCATTTGCTTTTTCTTCTCTCGACACTCTTGGAAGATGCATCGCTAGCAGCACATATTCGGCACGTGTCATGTTGTCCATGACATCGTCCATATACCGCCGCACCTCATCCTGGGGGGCCACCACTCGGATTAAGTTTTCAAGGTAGCGTCCAGCCTGTGTAGATATGCGTATGGTAACAGGCTGGTAATAGTCGAGTTTAGGATCCCCGCCATATTCTGATGTGCTTCCCTTGCGGACAATGAGAAACGATGCAACCACCTCTTGGCCGGATGAGGTGGGTAGATATTCCAGGACACTGAATTTAGGGAAAAGATAGCGATCACCATTTCCAAAATCAAAGACTACAGCTGAGATATCAGGCTTGGGTGTTGGTAACGGACCTTTGGACCGTAGTGCTTGAGGATTTGCTGGCTGAGGTGGCTGGGGATTTGGAGCCCGAATGTGGCCATTGGAATGGTCATTAAGTTGTTGTTTCGCCGGGGCGGGGGCAGGCTGCGCTTGCGGAAGAGGCTTTGCATCCTTATGGAGTCTATCAAGGATCTCCTTGAGATCTGTTGCGTCTGTAAAGCCAGGGCGACCATCAGCAATGCGTCGAATCATATCTTTAGTTTTTTGGTCCTCTAAAGCGGTCTTTACGAGCAGGACGACCAGAGGGTCGCTCCTTGGCGGTGGTCTGAGTTCGCTTGACCTCTGATGAGGATTAGATGCCAAAACAATGTCAAGAATAGTTCGAACTTCATCTGCAAAATACTTGACTGTCCTCCCATCAACAAGAAGTCTATCAGCAGAAGGGCCTTGCTGCCCACCACTTCGCCGATATTCCGCATTCAGTTGATCAATTATCTTCTGAAAGCGCGCAAGCTCTCCTTCTTTTGCTTGGCCCACAGCAACTCTCTTCATGAGATCACGAAGCTCAGGATCTCCCGAAGCCTTCTGTGCGAGCAGGGCAATAACCGGATCGTTGGGGGCAGGCTTTGCTGCTGGTGAAGGATGTCCTGTGGCTGGCGCCGCTGATTTAGCCGCAGCTGGAGACTGTGCTGGCGTAGCGCTGGCCATGGGTCGAGTGTGAGCAGTCGTGGTTGGGGGCGGAGGCGGAGGCGGCCTTGCCAATGGTGGTGCATGAGCTTGCTGCTGACCAGGAAGGGGATTCGAGGGCGAGCGAGTCGGAGGTGGAGCCACTGCTGCTGGCAGCGAATGTGGAAGAGCTGATGGAAGAGCAACAGGTTGCACGGAGAATGCAGCGCTGGGTGATGGTGGCGTAGCCATGTTGATGGTCGTAAGTGGCGATGGTGGCTGTTGAGAAGGACTTGGAGCAGCGATGGGCTTCGATGTTTCAGCCGTCGGAGTTGGAGTCGATGCCGCCGATACAGGTGCAGGCGCAGGCGCAGGCGGAGGAGGCATGGAACCATTTGGAGGACCATACTGCAAGACCGGTCGAGCAAGCGGTTGCGGTTGGGCTTGCGTTTGAGATACTGGCGGTTTTGGTGTCTGCTGTGGTCGCCGGGGCGGAGGAGGACGTTGCTTGGAATCCTTGACGACGAACATGGTGGCCTCGACAATATGAGGCTCGATGGTAATAGTCACTTGGCCAACTTTGGTCATGCTATCCTTTGGAGGGTTCTTAGGATCTTCATTGACCACGCCCTTGCGCTTGTGAGGCTTAGTCCAGTACTTTTCAAAGAGTCCATCGTTGATCCATCGATACCGAGACCGCGAAAGAGATTCCGCAAGGACGCCGCTGTTGGGATAACAACGTTAGCAGGATTGAATAAGGCGACGATGGAGAAATGAAATCACGGCAGACGTGCCTTTCTGAAATGGATTGATATTCTTTGGCAGACAAATCGTCAGGCTGCGCGCTCTCTACCGTAGGCAAAGGCTTCCCGGACTGGATGGATGTTGGCAGCGGCGGCGGAGGCGTTGGCTCCTTAACGACAGGCTCAGGAGGAGGGGGAGGAGCCGGAGTCACAGAACGCTCCTCTCGGGGCGTTATATTTCGACGCTTGTTGGCATTTTCGACGCGGGCCGAAGTCCTCGCGGGGAGCTTCCGCTTCCTCTCCATCGCGTCTCGGGCAGTTCGAGGCGAATTACACGACTGCGACAGGCGATGATGGGCGACGGATGCAGCATCATAAGAACGCCATGCGAAAGCTCGCCGTGTGGCCTAGGAAGAGAGGCCGAGCTTAGAGGTGACCAACGAGGGTGTGGAATAAAGAAGGATTGGTGATGCAGAAAAAGGATGAGGAAGCGATAAAATACATGTACTGCCAGGTACTACTAGCAAAGCAAGTGCGCAGTTCCGTCCAGGCACTTTGGCCGGTGTTGGTACAAAATCCTGGAAGCTGCCGTTAATTGGTAGGGTATGGGTGGATGCGCTGCTGCAGTGGCATTGAGGTTCTGCACAAAAGGCGCATCATGATTGGCCCGCTAGGCAGTGGGACGAATTGGTTGCGTTAAATGATTGGTGTGTCCTCTGTCACAGTGTTTAGTTTACTCCATACTGTACTCGTAACCAAGGCACCAAAGTACCTCCATCTTCCGGGAGTACAGGCAGGGCTTGAGGATTACCTACTACCTCTACTACGGAGTCTGTTAGTATGCGAGTAGTGAAGTGATCAGCGCAAAAGGCTGTATCATCTGACGTTATAGTAACTAAACTCTCAGTCAGAGGGTAGATAGCCATGGAGTAACTTTTACCCAACATGAAATTGAAGTGGCTTACGCACACACTGTCAGGGATTTGTATGTAGGGACTCTGCCTCATACTAAAGCGTGAGCCTCTTACATTGCCAAGCCTCAAAAGTGCTAGACAGACATGCAAAGCAAGGGAAAGCCAACAGGATCCAATGGCTTTCATAGGCCTATCATATGCTACCATCTTAATGTCTCACAAAGCGGCAAGCAGTGGATACATTTCACGTTCTTGGCCTCGGTGTGGTGGTAAGGAAGCAAACTTGTAACAGGCTTTTTCCCCCAGCCACAATCACATTCGTTGTTCAGCAGAATAAAACCCGATCAGCCTGGTCATTTACCATAAGGTTAAGCTTGAGTTATTATTAGTCTTAAAGAAAGAAGTCGTGTCAATTCGTGAGTTTTTGTTGCTAAGTTAGACATAATAAGATTGCTCTATGAGCACCAAAGTACGAAGTAGTACGAAGTACTCCGTATTATGAAGTGCATTTAGATGAGATAAGTAAGACTCACAGAGACCATGATTATGAAAAAGGGCAGCCAGATGGGAATAAATTGTATCTGAAATAGCTAATGTCTTCTGAGAGATTTCAATTTTACTAAGGGCATGAGGAAGAAGGATTCTCGTTGATTCCTAGGAAATAGGTTGAATTGGATACTAAGCTTAAGACGACCCCGCCGTGAATTGACTAAACCATCCTCTCTCTACCTTAGAGCTCATCAAGTGCCTATAGAGGCCTAAACTTCCAGAGTCGTCTTACCACCAAACATCCCAAACACAAGGAATGCAGAAGATGGCCATTCCCTTGCATCCCATCCTTCGGGCATCCATGTGGGTGGCTGCTGCACCACTCATGTTCTATGTGACTTTCGTAGGACTGGGAGTGATTCCTTTCTTCCAGAGGCAGTAAGTTAGCATCCACCTATGTAGAGTATTATATCTCAGCAGATCGCGCAATCTTACCTTTGATACAGTTTCCTATATGCCCATACAATCAACACTTTACTATGGACAGATACCAACGCTCCAGAAACTTGGGGCTTTGCCAGTTCGTAGTCTCACTCGCTGCTATTTAGACAACTTTTCCCCTCTAACAATTGTAATTCCCTAATAGAAAACCAAGTAACTCCCTTTGGGCTACAGACTCCTGATGGAGAGACAATCTACGCATGGCATATTATGCCACTGCCCCTATATCTACAACACGAAGCCGAAGTGGCAACACAAAAAGTTGGCTTCTGTGAAGATTTTACAAAAACTGAATCGTTTCGACTTCTATCAAATGATCCGGAGGCGAGACTTGTCATATCATGCAAGTGTATCTCATATCCCTCGACAGAATTGATAAAGTAGTGCTAATACGAATTACATAGTCCATGGGGTAAGGAGTCCTACTTGAGTAATTATCGCTTTTTCGGGACTTCTCATTCTCATGTCACCTTTTATAGAACGCAGGTCATATCGCCCAAACAACTCGACCAGATAGCTACCATACTTTGACCGACACATCATCCTATCATGTTTTAGCTATTGACTACCGTGGCTTCGGTCATTCTACTGGAGTGCCCAACGAAAAGGGCTTGATTCTAGACGCTGCTACCATCGTTGACTGGGCCATCAATGTGGCAAAGATCCCTCCGAGTCGAATCGTCCTACTTGGTCACAGTCTTGGGACTGCTGTCGCCACTGGCGTCGCCGAACAGTACGCCCTTCAAGGAGTTGAATTTGCAGGTATCGTACTAGTTGCCGCGTTTAGCGACTTGGCCACAATGCTAAGCGGCTATCGCATTGGAGGACTTATACCTGCCCTTGGCCCATTTGCCCTCTGGCCGCCTTTTCAGCGTATTCTCGACAGGCACATCGTAGATAAATGGCACTCAGCTAACAGGCTCGCAAGAATTGTCCGGTACACAAAGAACAGACTGAGAATTAACTTGGTACATGCGAAGAATGACCTGGATATCCCCTGGACTGAGGACAACAAGCTTTTCCGTGCTGCCGCAAGCGAAACGGTCGGTATATCTGACGATGACGAATTTAACTCTTGGAAAGAACTTCAGACTGTTCGAACCAGTGAAAACTCATTCATAACCACATGGAAAACAGGAACGGATACAATAATTCGCCAAGAGTTGTTTCCTTTTGGAGGTGAGTCGAAGCGGCTTCTCAGCTATGAAGATGAACGTTTCTCTGACTTGATCTACGCCTAGGGCATAACGACATCTTGGGTTTTGCACCAGTCACTCTAGCTATTATGAGGTCATTTGACCTTCACGGCACAGTCTACGATTAATATAGATTACACATAGAAGGTATAGATATTCGTACCTAGAGGTGGTGTAGTGTCACGACAAATACGATACAAAAAAAACTTGGTCTACAGCGTCTCAACAACTATGATCCACTATCTTTCCTCAGAGATATGGTTCAGGGAGTCTAAACGGAGTGCTCCGATTACTTATAAGGGCAATTGATCGATCCAAAGAGCAAAAGGGAAATAACGTACAACCAACCACAAAAGAGAATTTCCCGACAGAGACAGGATTCGAACCTGCGAGGTCGAAACCATATGATTTCTAGTCATACCCATTAACCACTCTGGCACTCTGCCTATTAGATGTTAAGGATATCTACAAGATGGAGTGCAAGAAGACTAAAGGGAAATTGGCCAAAGGGAAACCAAAAGGAGAGAAAAAAATAAAGAGCTTAATGAATAGAATACGCAAAAAGAATTGTCGACGGAGACAGGATTCGAACCTGCGAGGCCGAAGCCATATGATTTCTAGTCATACCCATTAACCACTCTGGCACTCCGCCATTGTATGATGGGCTACACGATAGTAATTTGTATTATGCAGCTAGGACATCTCGGATTACGGCGTCAAAACTTACTGCTTGCCATCTCACTTGTGTTTTCTTGGGTACATATTATATCCCTTCTCTCAGCACATTGGATAAAAGAGGCAAGCGAGATAAGAAGCATCAAATATACAAATATCTGTCTTCCTTCGATGCCAAAATACTTCAGTGGTTCGAAAGATAATATAGATATCTTAGTTTGCTCGACGATGAATCGCTGGCAGTATATTTACTGCGTTGTTAGCTTATAACATATGTGCTTGTTGAGCTAGATATCTACTAGGTGGCTACCTAGTAGCTTCAATGAGTTTATATAAATACTACTTTGAAAAGCTCTTGACCAGTTGAAAAAAGACATTGAGCATTTGATATCATGCAAAGACAATTATAAGAGAAACTGAGCATCTTGATTGGCAATTAGCTGCTCCGGAAAGGCTTCTTCCGCTTGAAACAAAACACATGTCATCTCCAACAACTTGTCCCAGAACCCCACCAAAGTAGGCAGGGTACAAGAGATTCAGTTCCTGAACCCCACCACTCCCTCAGCATAGTAACTAAACCTTTTGCGCAAAAGCACGCGACGCCAGGAACCAAAGCCACAGTGAATTAGAAGAAGAAGAAACAATGCCTGCCGAGGAATCTAAACCCGTTGAGCCTGTCGTTAACGAGATCGACGCGGAGATCAAAGGCAAACAAGCTGCAGCCGAATCCGAAGGCGAAGAGGAAGATGAAGAACCTGTAGCTGGTGACGGCTCTGGTGCTGGCGTGGCCTCGGCCGCGTCTGGCAAGAAGAAGAAGAAGTCCAAGAGAAAGAAGGCCAAGGAGATACTGACGGGCAAATCCGACAATGCAGAGGCCGATTTGAAAAAGGCCATCGGTGGGCTTACGCCGCAGCAGCTCCAGGAGCTGATGGCGCTCAATCCTGCTCTTGCGCAGGAGCTGTCGCAAGCTTCTGGTAGCGCGAACCCTTCGCCCGATCAGATCGCTGGGTTGCTTAAGAAGATGAACCTGCAGGACATTATGACGGGTCTTGCGGCGGCTGGGAAGAACGTCAAGGACATGGCTTCGTATAAGTTCTGGCAGACACAGCCGGTACCCAAGTTTGGCGAGGATGACAAAATTGTGCAAGAGGGGCCATTGAAGATCCAGACGGTGGACGAAGTGTCAAAAGAGCCTGCGTCTCTTGTCGCTGGGTTTGAGTGGGTGGTGATGGACTTGACTAATGAAGATGAAATCAAGGAGATTTATGAGCTGCTCAATGGTCACTATGTTGAGGACGACGAGGCCATGTTCCGCTTCAACTATGGCCCTGGCATCCTGAAATGGTGAGTTTTGCTCTTTTTATCAATTTTTTTTTTTTTTTAATTTTCTTTACTTAGCTAGGGGAGCAATGGGATTTGTTTGCTAATCACAAAACGAACAGGGCCATGATGCCTCCCGGCTGGGCTCAGTATTACCACGTCGGTGTCCGCGCCTCCCAATCCCGCAAGCTCGTCGCCTTCATCTCCGCCATCCCAGTGCGCATACGAGTTCGCAACAATGTCATCACCTGCTCTGAAGTCAACTTCCTCTGCGTGCACAAGAAGCTCCGCGGCAAGCGTCTTGCGCCCGTCCTCATCAAAGAAATCACCCGCATCAGCAACCTACACGAGATCTGGCAGGGTCTGTTCACTGCAGGCATTGTCCTGCCCAAACCCATCAGCACATGCCGATACTACCATCGCTCGCTTAACTGGCAGAAGCTATATGAGTGCAGTTTTGTTCACCTCCCCCATGGAAGCAAGCCCCAGTATCAAGTTCGCAAGTATGCCCTTCCGGATCACACTTCCATCAAGGGGTTGCGTGAGATGAAGCCTGCAGATATCGACGCTGTCATCAAATTGATGGGTCGCTACATGGCTCGATTTGATATCGCGCCCGAGATGACAAACGAAGAAGGAGTCCATTGGTTTTGCCCTACTGTTGAACCCGGACAGGACCAGTTCATCTGGTCTTATGTCGTCGAGGTAAGGATATGACTTTCCATTTTCTCCCCCCCTTCCCCCCC
>JACBYL010000657.1:0-75093 GCA_015266385.1 Trichoderma oligosporum | reverse complement strand
TATGATCATGATTTTGCCCCTCATCAGCCCACCTCTGGCACCATGGAGACGAAAGAAAAAGACCAAATAAAGAGAGTGAATGAATGCTTGTCCATTATTACTCGTCCATCATTACTCTTTAAAGCTATGGGTTAAATTTCTTTGCTCGTGGCAAAATCCTCCTCGCATCGCATTGCTATAGCTTTGAGGATTTTTACCTCGTAATAACACTTGGCATGCAATGGCAAATAATACCCGGAAAAAAAAACCCCTTCCCATCATCTATGTCAATCACTCACTATAGCTTTTCTTTCTTCGCTGCTATCCCTTCATCGATATATATAACTTCATGATGCAGCTGCTGATTTGAGAGACATTGATAGGCCTACATGCTCAAGTATGATTCTTCCCACGGCATCTTCAAGGGCGACATCGACGTCGATGGCAAGGACCTCGTCGTTAATGGCAAGAAGGTCCGCTTCTACTCTGAGCGTGACCCTACCAGCATCCCCTGGAAGGAGACTGGTGCCGAATACATTGTCGAGTCTACTGGTGTCTTCACCACTATCGACAAGGCAAAGGCCCATCTTGCTGGTGGTGCCAAGAAGGTCATCATCTCTGCTCCCTCTGCTGATGCCCCCATGTACGTGATGGGTGTCAACGAGAATGCCTACGACGGCTCTGCCGACGTCATCTCCAACGCCTCTTGCACTACCAACTGCTTGGCCCCTCTCGCCAAGGTCATCAACGACAAGTACGGCATTGTTGAGGGTCTTATGACCACTGTCCACTCTTACACCGCCACCCAGAAGACCGTCGATGGTCCCTCCGCCAAGGACTGGCGTGGTGGCCGTGGCGCTGCCCAGAACATGATCCCCAGCAGCACTGGTGCCGCCAAGGCTGTTGGCAAGGTCATTCCTGCTTTGAACGGCAAGCTGACCGGCATGTCCATTCGTGTGCCTACTGCCAACGTCTCTGTTGTCGACTTGACTGTCCGCATCGAGAAGGGCGCTTCTTACGATGAGATCACTCAGACCATCAAGGATGCCGCCGATGGTTCCCTCAAGGGTACGTATGATGATTATATATATATAATCAACCCTTACTCTTTTAGAGCTTCATCAGTATAGCATAGTACTAATCAAGGTATACCAATAGGCATTCTCGCTTACACTAATGACGATGTTGTCTCCAGCGACTTGCTCGGCAACACCAACTCCTCCATCTTCGATATCAAGGCTGGTATCTCCTTGAACTCCAACTTCGTCAAGCTCGTCAGCTGGTACGACAACGAGTGGGGTTACTCCCGCCGTGTCCTTGACCTCTTGGCCCACGTCGCCAAGGTCGATGCTTCTAAATAAGGGTTTTTGATTCTCATTAGTTAACCCCGAGGTTGGGTGTAACTCTATATTCAAAGACAGAAACACTTCAAAAAGAGAAAAGCAGAAAAAAAAAAGGATGCCAGCTGCTGCACTCCAGCATGAGGATAAACCACCTGATGCTTCTATTCCAAGATTGGAATTAAAAAAAGGAGAAGAAAAAATCCGAACCTTTGGGGGAGATGATAAAAATTAATGCCCTTCATATGGATTTGGCGATGCAAACTTTGCTAGGAGCTTTGGCTTCGCTTCGTAAGCTTGTATAAAATGAGCTTATATAATAGTATCATGGCCACGAGAAATAGAGCCAATCCGTCCAATTGCCCTGACTTCAATTGATTGCACATATGTGACTGTGATAACTGTAGACGCCAATACAGATAGCAAGCAACCAAGCAACCAAGCAACCACAACGCGGTCTTTCGCATGGCGCATTTATCCCAAGTGTGTATACATATTTATTATCACGTAAAAGTAGCATACAGTTTGAATCATGAGATTGGATTTTATTTCATCTAATGGACCTCTCAAGGACTCTCTCCATTACAGATCCTGCCATCGTTCATGTGTTTGCAAATCGCAACAGCACAGGTAGTTAGTTAGTATATACACGCAACATCCACCTCAACTTTTTTTGTTTAGCAAAAAAAATAAAATAAAAAATAACAATTGGTAGAGAGCAGCACATAGCCTTCTCTGCCTAGACAATCCGCCCTCCCCTTTTGACTTTCTATCCCTTGTTTTTGTAAACTAACGCATAAGTCGTCGCATCGACCTTACCAGCGTTTGTTTTACATGTTCAGGAAAAAGAAAAGTTGAAAATGAAGGGGTAAAAACCTTGAAAGAAATAAAAAGCAAAAATAAAATAAAATAAAAGTAACAAAAAAGTAACATAAAAACTGAATAATACTACTACTAGTCCTTCCTCTAGCTATTCCTCTCAAAATGGCCAAAACTCCATGAATGGAATCGATCGCATTCATTCTTGTACTTGGTTTAAAGGAGTCGTCGCTGCCAGTACAAGGCGAGTTCATGAAGAAAAGAGGAGCAACAGAGGGAGACGGTGTGGGCATAAGGGATATCATAAGTACGTGAAGCAAAAAGAATTGCTAACAAATAAAGGTCTTTGCAAGGATGGCCGATGCAGCCCGTCTCGCGGTGATGCATTTTCGGAATCTTTAGCTTTTCGACGAGGAACTCTCGACAGATGCCTCCTCCTCAGCTTTGTTAACTCATAAAAAGTCGTGAGGCAGAAAACAAGATAACAAAGCAGCAGGTTGCGATTGCGACTAGTCGCCGATCGCGGGTTTGAAAATAAAAATTCATTGTTCGTGACCAAACGCCGAAATGCAAACAAAATGTTCAAATTCGATTCTTTCGCACCTATGTCTGCATGAACCTAATAAGGGTAGATGAAGAGCTCGTAGGCTTAGAATTATCAGCATTGCTGAATATCGAAAATGGCACAATGTGAAGAAAAGGATGCCGATTTGGCTTTTCCTAAACGTCCGTCTATGGAGCTCGAGGTGCAACTGGCTCTTTAAGGCTGGCATCTGGAGTCCAATCAACATCTTCATCGCGACACCAGCTTCTGAGAATACGAATCGTCGCTGCGGTGATGTCGTCGAGTGATGCGTGTGCTGATATATTAAGGCGTAAACCAAGGTTATCAATATTGTGGGTTGCGTCATTGATCTGGGACAGGAGTCTGAGTCGTGTCCGCTCAAGTCGAAACCAATCTGGCGGCGGGATGGCGGAGTTTTCGACCGCCACATGACATCTGATTAGTTCCGTGATGGCTACAGAATGAAGATTGAGGACCAGCACATAGAGAGGGATGAAGCGGCGAGTATACGACTCTTGTCTCTTCATTTGACCTTGGACAAATTCGAGCAAGGGAAACAGGCTAGACCATCCGGTCGGGTCACTTCTCTTATTGCAGAGCCCACGATGAATGTTCTGTGCCTGGAAACCAGCCACAAAGGCCAATAAGCTCTCTACGCTGATTACGTATCCCTTGTTCAGATCAGGCTCGCGAGTATGGCCATTGGGGCCTGGACTTCGGCGGCCACCCCTCATCGCTGTGTCCGCATCATGCTTGAGGCGGCGACCAAGAGCAGAGAATCGCGCTTCCTTTTCTCGCATGATTTTAGCTTCAGGGGACTCTGGGCGATGCGCATCTTGACCATTGACCCGACGATCTGACGCAGCAGAGGCAGATGGTGTAGCGTTGACCGTGTCCCCCGGAGTTTGTGCCAAGGAATTGCTGGAACTGACACGAGACATGGATGTGGCACCTCTTTTGGATGGTGTCGATGGAGCAGGCAGACGGGATGAGTTGGGAATATCCGGAATCTTGGGTCTCTTCTGCGCCGCACTTTCTAGCTGTGCCGCATCAATAGGGGCAGCAGGCCGTTTTCTTGCTGGCGGAGGTTGAATAGTTTCCTCTGCTGCAGAGCGCTCCTGGTTTTGGGCCTGTAACTCCTTGCGAGCGGCTGTGGATGATGATAAGGCTAAGATCCTCTTAAAGTCGCGTCTGAATTTTTTGGGCACTTTAAGATGGACAACGAGGGATCTCCGCAGCTTTTGTAGGGGTTCGTCATCATCGGAGTAGTCAACCACAGGCTTTTTCTTTTTGGTTGGCAGCTCTTTCTCCTTCTCCCTTTCCCTTTCCCTCTCCCTCTCCCTCTCCCTCTCCCTCTCCTTCTCCTTCTCCTTGTCGTCTTTGTTCTTAGGTTTACCTTCCAATGATTCCATTGAGTTTTTCTTTCTCAACTGCAAAGCAGCCTCCACTATTGGCGGTAAGGTTGGCGAGAGTAATGGCGGAATTCTCACCGGTGACTTTTGTCTCTTAAGCTCCGATATAGAATCGGCTTTTCTATGTCTACTGGGCGATTTGGTCCGTTCACGGGAATCTTCCCGGTGTCTCCTTCTCTCCTGCTTCGCTAGTGATTTATCTTCGGCATCGCGATCATCAAAGCTTAGATGCAGTGGAGACAGTAAAGGGGGCACGGTTGATCTTGATATGTCTAGCTTAGTGGGCGTGACTCGGCTGCTTCCCGTGACTGTAGGGCGGATGCCATTCATGGAGTCACCTCGGGGACGATACGCGGGTGAAGTATTGCGACCAGAGCCCACAGCATTCTTAAGAATGGCTCTACCATTTGAGAGTGAGGAGGAGTTGGTGGCCGAGGAAGATAGCCTGTCGTCTTTATGCGATGGTACATCCTTCGAAGATGTTGAGGAGATCTTGTCTTTACGTTTCTGCGCGTCATCGCGGGAATTTTGAACCCGGTCATCGATAGGCCTGCCACTGTCTGACTTGGATCGCTTTTGCGGTCGCAAGTCCTCGTCTGGGTCTGCCACGCGTTTCTTAGCATTAGGAGAGGGTGGTCGGGGAGGTAGTGGATGTTTGGCAGGCGGTTTCAGATGCAATCTGGTCATTGTCAGTCGCTAGTCACGGTTCAATGCTGCTGCGGAACCGGACAACCCACCTCATATCGCTAGCTTGTTCGCGAACCTGTCGCTGTTTGGCGTCGACAGGCGGATCTGATTCTCGTTGCCTGGGTTTATCCGTTTTCCTCGCTTCTGAAGCTATCTTGGATTCTGATGTGGATTTCAGTTCTAAAGTGGTGGCCGAGTTGGCCGAGAGCTCGCCAGCGCGTTCGCTTTCTTTCTTCTTAGCGATGGATGGCTCCGGTGGCGACGTCGACGACGTAGCTCCAGTCTTCTTGTTCTTGTAGTCGCTCAGCGACAATTTCTTCTTCTCGCCGCCCTTGGCCAGCGCGTTAACTTCGCGTGGGAGAGGTTTTATAGGCTCCTCACGCATGTCATAGTCGGACTTGGTGAACAAGACGCCGCGATCGGCCTCAGATAATAGGGTAAGGTATTGCAGGCGGGGATGATGCCATTCCTCAAAGTAATTGCTGTCACCGTGATTGGGTCGAAATCGCCATTCGGGGTGAAAAGCTAGGTGATGGGGTCGTTCTGGCAGGATGCGCTGGCTCAGCACCTCGATCGTCTTCCGCGCCGCTTCCATCGTGCTTGGGCGTGGTCATGCCGCATGCACGAGTGAGCGGCGGAGCGCGACCAACGAGGATGAGAGGAACAACCGCTAAGAGAGATGGATGATGCGCGACAATGAAGGCAGTTTTCGTTTTATGATAGAGAAGGCGGCCGGCTGTGTGTGGTGCGTAGCGGATTTGGCACAGGGCTGAATTCCGCAAGACAAGAGCAGGAGAGACAAAGACAAAGACAAAGACGAGCGACGAACGTCTGATGACAAGGGAGGGCAAGACTCGATAACGAGAGTTGGGAATCGCTGAGTAGAGCTCGAGGCTCGCCCGTCAGATATTCGCACAAGCGCTCGGTCGCTAACAATGGCGATTCAGTAGAGCGCGACAATAGGCGGCCGACAAGCAGCAAAAGACAGGTAGGACTTTGGCGGCAATGGATTGGGTGTTCTATGGAGGCGGGACGTTTGGATGCAGATGCCGGCCACGGGGTTGGTGTTTGGAGTTTGGAGAGGGTACCGGATCGTGCCGCAAATGGCGAGTGGAAGCGCAAGTACTTTGGCTGCTTGCTGCTCAGGCCACCCGATCTGAGGCTGGGCTGGAGTTGGACAATATAATAGGCCGGGCCAGTGGACGCGCTGAAGCTGGAGCATGGGGGCCCTCCCTGTATTCTTTGGTACTTACGGAGTACTCGTACCGCTCTAGTACTTATTAGATTAAGGCTTCTTTAGCAGCCCGGCCTTTGATCAGCGTCTCAGCCCCTGCAAAGTTGGGCTTTCTTGTAGCGAGCGGTCCACGGAGTATGCTCTGTACTACTTAGTAAACCTCAACTAATACAAGGGACCTTTCCTGTAATAGTTGGATTCAAAGGTTAAGGTGGTACGGAGTACTACCAGACAGACTCTGTACCCGCCGACAAACGCCGCTATTATTCCCAGATATAATTTAGTACGAAGACCTCTGTTCTGACGCCTGACACTGACATGAATGTCCAAAAAGGCTACAGAGGATTTTAGTAGCTTGAAGGAATAAATCAGCTATTCCTTAAGTACCCAGGTACTTAAGATACTATATACATGATGGGTACCGACGTAATTGAATTGCTTCCTTGGTTTATAAATATATCTAGTAGTAGTGGTAGTAGTAGTAGTAGTAGTAGAAGCCTTGCATACTTTATACCCCTGCGTTTGAGAAAGACAAACGAACGAAGCACGAGTACATAATATTCCCAAATCACAGCCTCCTATGCACGTCAAATCAGGCCTTTGCCAAATACAAAGAATAGTCACTTTAAGGTTAGCCTAACCTACTACTAGGTAGGGAGGGATAAGGTAGATGCCAGTAAATAAATAAGACAAATAATAAATAAAGCAAGAAGCCTATAAAATATAACTAACCTTTTGTTTTCTCACTATCGATTTTACTCCGTAGTATCTATTGTTCGCCAAGAATAGACAAACAAGGTATATAAATCTCTTATTCTATTATCCAGTTTGTTGGTATTACACAATAGACTTGTCAGAATGTAATGACTTTGAAAGTCAGATGTCTATCAAGAAGCGCCTGTATCACTCTATTGGAAGGGCATGCATAAGTATTGTGGATTTGGAGCAAACACTTCATGTTACATTGTTTATTGTGCCACTGATTATACAGAGTACAAGAAACATTTTATTAAATCTAGCCTCTTACCTGCCTTGAGCTTTAAGGTAAACTGTAGATAAGAACCCTTATATAGACAATATTTACGTACTATAGATAGATTATAAATAGACAGATTATAAAAGTATAAAGTATATTCATGACTTGATCAAGATAGAAGAGCGTAAACCATTATCACCAAGTATTGCAATAATACAATAATAAGTCAAATTGCTTCCTTTTTATTTTATACCTTCTCCCTCGAGAACGACAAAAAAAAGCTACTTATACCTTACTTTACTTCGTAGTATACATACAAGTCCTCCAAGGCATTACCTATTTACGCGGCTAACTACTTTATAGAGGAGCCGAGGGGCGGAAATATACTCCGTACATGCGTCATCCATTGCGTCGCGCCGTCGAATCAAATAAGTCGCCTTTAAATGCTGACTCCATGTCCGAAACTCCAAATCAATTGGAATAGCAACAGCATGATAATCAAATCGATACATACTATACATCCACCTTGAAAGCCTGACGTTGCTGTATCCTGGTGTTAGCGAGCCTTTCTCGGCCCAAACACTTCTGTTGATATTATCAAGCGTTTGTTCAGTGACCATTAACCACTTGTGAGCTACCAGTTACTAGCTTTCGTTTCTTGTTGCTTGTATTCTCGTCAGCTGCGATGCGCATCTCAATAGTATCCATACGCTGAAGTAGGCCCCTGAATTGCTTTGATACGCCCTCCGGTATCGTGGCATTGATATGGCTCACGATGTCCCTATAGAGACCCATGGTATTGAAGTTGCTCTGCCACGCGTTTAGGTTTTGCAGTTGGAAGAAAATACCATCAAAGTTTGTTTGAGTATCATGTATCAGCCTACCGATGCGAGCATCAGTTGCCGTTAACCTCTGCAATAAGCGCTCAGCATTTTGCTGAGTATGGTTGTTCAGGTTCTTGGTCGATTCAGCATCTCCCATTTCCGCTTTACTGCGTAAATTCTCGAT
The DNA here is from genome assembly GCA_015266385.1 of Trichoderma oligosporum. Classification (NCBI taxonomy): domain Eukaryota; kingdom Fungi; phylum Ascomycota; class Sordariomycetes; order Hypocreales; family Hypocreaceae; genus Trichoderma; species Trichoderma oligosporum. The sequence goes on along the minus strand of JACBYL010000657.1, from coordinate 67,073 downwards.
TAATTCAGAATGTTCCGTTTCTGTCGCTTTGCTCTCTTTTCGCAGCTCTGATATCTGACGATCAAAGTCGCTAAACTGTTCTTCCATCGTCTCTCTCTTGCGCCTCTCTGATTCGAGAAAAGGCTCAAGCTTCGACTGGATACCCTTAATCATTTGTCTTGTGCTCTCGTTATTCTTTGTCAACTCAGGCCTGATAACCTCCAATACTTTGTCATGCGATATAGACGCCAACTTATTATCTAAGCTGAGACTTTGTATATGCTCTTTCATCTCTGCTACCTCTGTGGGTATAGTTTTAAATCCTTCCGGTAAAAGATTCAATATGATAGACTCTATCGAATCAAGTTGCGTCATGGCCACGTCCTGTTGCTGCACCTTTTCTTTAATGATTTTTGTATCATTGTGTACTTGCTGTACTAAGCTCTCGATTGTTGGAGTCTTATCTTCCACCTGATTCAGGCGCGCATCAAGGTTGTTGATTTTCTCGTCTTGGCAGTCTGACAACTCCTTCAGCTGCTGGTCAAGCCGAGCTTCTTGTATAGATTGCTCTAACAATTTCTTTTCTTCTGCAGCCTTGTTCCTAAACACCTCAAATTTGGCATCCAGAGCGGTCACCTTTGCCTCAAGCACGGTATTTTTCTCGTTTTCTTTGGCTAATAAACTTTCAAGTTCTGAAATTTTGGCCTTATTGTCTTGAGAGAGGGAATCCTTTATCTTAGCGATTCGCTTCTCATTGTCTTGGACTAATGTCTCCTCGAGGCGGGCAATTTTCTCTTCGCTTTCAAGGGCCATCGACCTCTTAAGCTCAGAGATTTGCGATTCAACGAGATTTTTCATGGACTGCCTCATATCTTCAGCCTCTTTATCTAACATCATCTTCATATTCTCGTTGATTTTGGCTTCCGACACCGCTTCCGACACCGCGAGCGGCTTTGATGCCTGAGATGGAGATGCGGCTTTAGCTGCAGCTCCACCTGTGAGGCTTTGCAAAATTGGCTGGATAGCCGAATTTATCTTATCGTCAGTTTCTGCCATACGCCTTTCAGCCTTTTGAATATCTTCTGTAGTCGACTTTTGGTGAAGTGACAAAAAATCTGAGGCGCTACCGAAGTCTCCTGGACTTTGACGAACTCGCTCTTGGTTAGTAAGTATTTTTTTCTGGGTTCTCATTGACTCATTTCTGAGTTTGAACCATAGTGTCCTTTCACTGAGGAGATCCAATATGGATTTGAGGGAGCTAGTCGATATCACAACACTAGACGACTGATTCGAGGGATGCTGTTTGAGATTTTCCAGGGGCTGTTGTTTATTAAGAGCTGTTCTCCGTTTTGTCGTTAGTAAGTTTCATTCTTATGTTTAAGGTGACTCTTCTTAAAAGGGGTTTTTTTTCCCCTGGGGGGATCATTACCTGCTACTGCAGAGCTCGTTGGACTGGACGCTTGAGGGCCATCGCGTTGGGTGGCTGGGCCGCGTGGGACCGCCGGACTGCGTTGGATGGCTGGGCCGCGAGGAATGATCGGACTGCGTTCCTCAGGTCGATTACTATTGCGAGGCCGTTTAAAATTCGGGCCAGTATCATTTGTTGGTCGTCGACCATCTTCATGGTTGCTATTACGCTTGCGATCATACCCCGAATTGCGTTTGGGGTCATGTTGTGAGTTTGGCGGTCGCCGGGCGTCGTAACCCATGATAGCAGCCGACTCAAATATGAGGTTGATGTATGAACCGAAGTACAAAGTGTTCTAAAGACGATATACCAGTCACTAAAAAGTGTCACTGCCCATCTTCTTCGTGTGTATCCGAATATCTTTGGAGGGGTTCTGCCTCTGGGAGATAATCTCAACGTGCGTAAAGTTTCGGGGGAAAGAAGTGCGTGTGTGTCTAAAAAGCCATTACAAAAAGGAATGAACTAGACACACTCGAGGCAAGTAGTCGGAGAGATCCATGAGATAAATAAATAGGTAGTTGGGAAGGGTGCGTGCGGCAAGTGTGCGAGTACTCTTTTTGTTTGAGGGGGCTCAAAGAGGCGTGATGAATTAGAGAGACTTGAGCTCAGTGCAGAGAAATACACCGCTTTAGGAGGGGGAGGAAGGTTCACTCAAGCGCCTACTTTGTTTATCAAAAGCTACTAGGTACTGGAAATGTCTACCTACTTAGTAGTACTTTTGATAGTAACTGTATCTATAGTAGGCAATTGATCTCTTGTGGTAGCTACTACCTACCCATAGATAAATCTCTACCCTCCTTCCTCCTCCACAACAAGCAAGTGCAATAGCAAACAGCAAACAGCATGGTTGCACCTGGTTTGATTTATCACTACAAATAGATAAAGGGGCTTTTAGCTAATGCTAGACAGTGGAGATTAAGAGGCTGCGGGACAGGGTATCTGTTGGTCCGATGCTATCAGTCGGTCTGAGCAAACAAATTTCCATCCGGATCTGTAAACAGAGGAAAAAAAATTAATTAAAAACAAGACGTCGGGACAGGGGGGGCGGAGTGGGGGGTGTTTGTGTTTTTTTACTTGATTGTATTACACTACTAGAGAAAATATAGTAAATACTCGTAGACCAAAGCGCAGTGCTCTAAGTATAATAAAGCATCCATTAGTTCAGATTGTTGTCTCTGTACTCCGTATAGCAAGTGTAGTTAAAAAAAACAACTGGCTCTGTCTTACACATGCCAAGATGCAAGATGCTCCGCAAAGGCTAGAACGATTTGCCCCGCCATCATCTCAAGTAACTGCCGGCTTCGATGCACCTAGGTACCTCTAGTACGTACCTGTAGGTACAAAAGGGACCTAAGGTGGCATTTTAGTACTAAGTAGCTTTAAGCGCCAGACGCGCGCTTCATCGGAGCCATAATTTTTCCTGGTGAAAATGCGAGAGAGAGAGAGAGAGAGAGAGAGAGAGAGAGAGAGAGAGAGAGAGCTCAAGCAATCGTTCCAATTCGCCTAGCCCTGGTTTGTCTCTGCTGATAAACGAGTCGTGCCCTTGGACTTCGAATCCTGTCGCGAACAAAATACTGCGCGCACGGGACTAATCACATCCACAATGGCTGCTGTGAGTTCAATGTACTCTAATTATCATCTGCTTTTGAAGACTAATTGCCTCTTCTTAGCCCTTGGTTACCGTTTCCGAGACTAAGGACCTCCGCGGTCTGAACCTCATTGCAGCGCACTCTCATATCCGTGGACTTGGTGTCGATGCCACGAGCCTCGAGCCTAGGGCCGCGTCCCAGGGCCTTGTAGGCCAAGAAAAGGCCCGCAAGGCAGCTGCAGTTATTCTTCAGATGATCAAGGATGGCAAAATTGCTGGCCGCGCCGTCCTGATCGCTGGTCCACCAAGGTAAGTGAGATGCCACAGAAAGCTTGGCCCTATCCTCTCCCCAAATGTGTTAGTATGTAGCTTACGTTTACGTTTTATTCTTGTTGTAGCACAGGAAAAACTGCCATTGCTATGGGAATGGCGCAGTCCCTCGGCGCTGATGTTCCCTTTACGAGCCTCGCGTCTTCCGAAATCTTTTCTCTCGAAATGTCCAAAACCGAAGCTCTAACACAAGCCTTCCGCAAATCAATTGGCGTCCGCATAAAGGAGGAGAGCGAGATTATGGAGGGAGAGGTCGTAGAGATCCAGATCGACCGAAGCATCACCGGCACTGCGAAACAAGGCAAGCTAACTATCAAAACCACCGATATGGAAGCCGTCTACGACATGGGCGCAAAGATGATCGACGCCATGACCAAGGAGCGCGTCATGGCTGGCGATATCATTTCCATTGACAAATCCTCTGGAAAGATTACCAAGCTTGGGCGATCTTACGCTCGATCTCGCGATTATGATGCCATGGGCGTTGATACTAAATTTTTGCAATGCCCCGACGGAGAGCTTCAAAGACGTAAAGAGGTGGTCCACACAGTGACACTGCATGAGATCGATGTCATAAACTCTCGAACACAGGGGTTCTTGGCTCTCTTCTCTGGTGATACTGGCGAGATTCGCAGTGAGATCCGCGATCAAATCAACACCAAAGTTGGGGAATGGAAAGAGGAGGGCAAGGCTGAGATTGTACCCGGCGTATTGTTCATCGACGAAGTGCACATGCTTGACATCGAATGCTTCTCTTATATCAATCGAGCACTAGAAGACGATTTGGCACCAGTGGTCATCATGGCCAGTAACCGAGGGCACTCGCGCATTCGAGGTACCGACTACAGCAGTCCTCACGGCTTACCTCTGGATTTCCTGGATCGTGTTGTCATTATCAACACACACTCTTATAACCCCGAGGAAATCCAAAAGATTCTGTCTATTCGGGCACAGGAGGAAGAAATTGACGTTTCGCCAGATGCTCTCGCCTTACTTACCAAGATTGGAAAGGAGGCTGGTCTGCGATATGCTAGTAATCTAATTGTCACATCTCAGCTGGTGTCAGCAAAGCGAAAATCTAAACAAGTCAGCATCGAAGACGTCAAGCGATGTTTCCAGCTTTTCTACGACTCTGCCAGGAGTATTGAGTTTGTCAACAAATCCGAGAAGCGACTAATCGGCAATGATGGTGGCGTCGATTTAACCGCTCAGAATGGTGATAATAATGCTACTACTGCCACTGCCACTGCCACTGCCACTGCTGCCGTTGCTCCTGGCGCTCCTGGCGCTGAGAAGATGGATTTGAGCTAGAAGTAGAAGAGTTATGCTGAAAGGGATTCAGATGAACTGGCGTTTGGGGCAAATCGTGAGATCAAAATCAATGATGGGGGGGAGGGAATGTAATGGGAACTTTGTATGTACCGTAAGCAATAATCGGGCGACCTCTTATTAGTATTTTTTTTTGCAATAAATAACATGACAATACACTCCTTTTTTTTTTTCGTGCTCTACGGATTGATTTCATTGTATGTGAAGCATATATCTTATGTGACGACGTTTCAAAAGCAAATCGTCTTATAATAGTTAGGCTGAACAACACAAAGCATATAGGAGATGGGTCTATCGTATTAAGAATAATCGTACATCTGTCATTCGTCTATAACCTTCATACACAGGTTCATAGGTAAAAAGAGTACCTTAGGTAGTCACCAAAACGGCCAAAGATGCCCTACCCTCAACGAACTACAAGGAAGATTCTGTATTGCAGGCGAGGAGGGAAAATAAAAAAGAACCAGGCAACTATACAAAGCTGGAAACCCCTTCTCCCCCTCAAACCCCCTCAAACCCCCCCCAAAAAAAGACAGCATTAATCAAGGGATCGTTTTTATACACGGCGCGCTAGCCTCATCGTCTCGCATTTTGGCAATGTAGTCCATAAAACGTTGCCTCCTCTCATTTCCTCCTCATAACTAAAGATCCATCCCAGTTTAATATATTTTATTTTTGGATCCTCTCGCTTCCTCCCAATCTATTTGTAACCCATCCCAGACGCCGCTTCTGCCCATAGAAAAGTCAAGAACCCTTGTTTGCTTTTCCTTTCTGCTTACAGGAGGAGTTCCAAGGGGTTCTCAAGAACCTTCTTGAGCTCACGGATCCACTCAGCACCAACGGCACCGTCAACAACCTTGTGGTCGAAGCTACCAGTGACTGAAATCTGGTCGTCCCACTCAACGATCGCCTCGCCGTCTTCATCCTTGGCAGGCACAGCGACCTTCTTGGTAGTTCCGACGGCCAGAATAGCCGCCTGAGGAGGGTTGATAACAGCAGTGAAGTGGTCCACGGCGTTGTTCATGCCCATGTTGGAGATGGAGATGGTACCGCCCTGGTATTCCTCAGGCTTGAGCTTGCCATCTCGTGCCTTCTTGGCGAGCTCCTTGACCTTGGCGGAAATAGACTCCAAACCACGGCTCTCAACACCGGTGACAATGGGGGTAATGAGGCCACTAGGGGTGGAGACGGCAACAGAGACGTCGACAGTAGAGAACTGACGGATAACATCACCTCGCCAGCTGGAATTGGCGGCAGGGACCTTCTTGGATGCGACGGCAATGGCTTTGATGAGGAAGTCGTTCACTGACAGCTTGTACTTACCTTCACCAGCGCTGTTCAGGGCCTGTCGAAGCTTCAGGAGCTTGGTCACGGAGATGGAGCTGGTAACGAAGAAGTGGGGGTTGGTCTGAGTCGACTCCAGCAATCGGTTGGCAATCGTCTTTCGCATTCCGCTAATGGGCAAGTCCTCAAAAGTAGCGCCAGGGGAGGACACGGCGGGGCTGGCTGCCAGTTTCTTGACATCCTCCTCGGTGATCTTGCCTCCCTTACCAGTACCCTTGACGCCATCCAGGCTAATACCCTGAGATCGGGCGAGACGAATAGCAGCCGGAAGAGCGTTGGGCTCACGATCGAGAGCGGTCTGCAGCTTGCCCTGTGAAGAAGAGTACTGCTCAGGAGCAGATGAGGACTGAGGGGTAGAGGCGGGGGTTGATTGGGGAGCAGGCTCAGAGTCCTTCTTGGGCTCAGGAGCCTGGCCGCTGCCACCAGCATCCTCCAGAGAGAACTTTTCGAATGCAGCAATTTCGGTTCCCTCCTCGACAAGAACAGCGATAGGCTATTTATGACAAGTAATATGCTCAGTATCGGAAACAAGCGGCAAGGTGAGGGACGGCGCAAGAAGAATGGGAAAGGAAAAAAAGAAGAAAAAAACTTACGGTTCCAACAGGGACATCTTTCTCACCAGCATCTTTGAGAATCTTGGCAATGACACCCTCTTCCTGGAACTCAAAATCCATCTGGGCCTTGTCTGTCTCGATCTCAACTAAGACTTCACCGGGGGCGATGGTGTCTCCGGGCTTCTTCTGCCAAGCACCGATATTGCCAGCCTGCATTGTCGGAGACAAAGCCGGCATCTTGATTACTTGATGGCTAGGAAAGGATGCATAGTAACGGACTACATGAGAAGTGAAGCCAGTTCGCAGGGCCTGGTGAGTAGGCGCGAGGATACGCCTCCGAAGAGCGGCGCTGAGCATCTCGGAAAAAATGTCTCTCACAGATAAAGAAGCGGCAGTGGGGGGACAGGCAGGCGTGAAGCGTTGAGAGATGCTCACGGACAGCGTCGTCTAAGACAATTGACTGACGCTTTATCCAAGGAATTGGAAGGGGGGACAACAAGGACCCCAAGTTTGGTTGCGCGGGAAATTGTTGCAATAGAATGGCTCAAAGATTGGCGGCGGGTCGCTCGAAATTCCTTGGGGACTAGAAGTCCAAGATTTTTGCGTTGAGCTGCTGGAAGCTTTGGGCCCTAGCCCTTATTGGGACTAGTGCGGAGGATGGTGATAGAGTGTTTTAATTTTTTTGCTGCATAAAATCCGGAATACTTCGTTCTGGTAGATTCTTAGAGGAAAAATCTCCACGGAGAACGACTTAAAAGACTCTGTACTAACAACATAGATATATAAAAATTGCATCCATTAGTCATCAACAGTATCTTCGTTTCTTATACAGCACCGCAACAGTTTGACCTTTGGGCTTCGGAGCCTTGATTAAGTACCCTAATATGTAAATATCTGTCCACCAACCTCGAACCAAACAAAACATTGCCAGGATCCATATAAATGCAGTGGGTGGAATAAGTGACCAGATGTGATGTGAAAGAGCCTCATACTGCGTAATAATCTTCGTTAATAATCCCACCTATCAACGCAGCATTTACTCACCTTTAAGAACACTCTTCATCACTTCAATTGGCCACTGTACAATTGACTGATAAAGTGCTCCGTACCTGGATAGTGAGGTACCTAGTAGTAATAGGACGGCATCGGATATATCTGTATGGTATCTAGAAAAGTGCCTGCCTTTGGCTAAATTGTCCTTTAGGAAAGTATGCTAGATAAAAGATTGTAACCTTTACACACCTACCTACAAGGCATTAAACTATCAAATGTATCCATCGACATTATATCGCTCTTTTAAATGCCCACCTGGCTGGTATCCAGTACTGCATCCCAAGCATATCGCATAACATATCGTTCTGGGAATCATAGTAATAATAACGACGTAAAGCTCCTCCGACCTCCATTTTCCTTCCCAGCCAGAAATGAAATAGATGAACCACATATTATGCCACCGCAGCATTCATCTCTTTCAGTATGTGGGCATAAAACGCCTCGCAGTCATCCCACAAAATAGTAAGCCCTGACTCCTATACTTAGACGCTGATCAAAATAGAAATATACATGAAATCCAAAAAAAAAAACCCAAAAAAAATGTATGTTTCAAACATGGATTCATCGGCCTTCAATGGCAGCAAGCTGGTTAGCAAGAACGCCATTCCCTAACAGGAGCTCTTCTAACCACTCTGCTGTCATTGTGAGCATAGTGCTTTTGCTGAAGCCGCCCCCTCTAAGTCCAGGAACAAGTTCGCACAAATCATCAAACCCTTCTTTTATGAGAGTTCGGCGCTTCTGTTCACTTCGGATGTGATTCTCTCGTTTCTGTTCCTCTGTCAAGTTTTCCCGAGGTGTTTTGACTGCATTCGCATTTGACTTGCGCCGTTTGCCCATCAAGCTGACTTCCATGGGAGATGAAGAGACGGATCCGTTTCTATCAATCTTTGCTTTCTTCCTCTTTACAGTGGCTGTCTTGATCCCACTGGTGACCTCGTCCTCATCTTCCTCCACAGCGATCTTTTTATTCTTGCTCCTCCGTCTCTTACGGGGTGGTGCATCCTCATCATCTAGTAAATCTCCGGATTCCGAGATATCCTTATTCAGGCCCCCTGAAAAAGCGGATTGGCTGTTAGTTGGAGTGCTAGGACGGGTTGTTGCAGCACTCTGGCTAGGTTCCAGGCACTCAAGGCATTTAAGCTGCTCCTGTTGCATTGTTTCCACGGTTTCTTTGTTCGCTTCCGGTGTATAACCTTGCGCAAGGTTGAAGTTGGAGTCTGAGCCCCATTGATATTCGGTAGCAATGGCTCGAGGGGTGTGGCGGCCTTTGGAACCCCACATCCAGTCTGTAAAGGTGTTATTAACTTCACCTTGCATCATGCCTTTCCGGTTTTCTTCTTTAAATTCTTCCAGAGGCTGATGGCGTAAGTGACCGACTGGGGGTCCGAGGGGTCGTCGTGAGGGAGATGGCTCGCTATTCTTATGAGCTGCGCGCAACCCGGATCCATTCTGCATTAGAGTTGCTGCGGCGTTTAAAACATCATCGGAGGGGTGTTGCTGATAGGGAGTCGGCTGAGAAGGAGGAGGAGGTGGCGGAGGCATGAGGTGTGATCCAGACATTACTCCATGAGGGTTATGAGTATCATTGGGAAAATTAAGATGCGCTTCGTGGCCAAGAGGCGTAGCAGACTGGGATCCATATGAAGTTGCTGTTCCCATAAATTGGGGAGGCAGGTCGAGCCAAACGTCACTGTAATTCAAGCCTTCTCCGAAAGAAGGCATGTTGTACTGGTTTGCCGTCATATCTTCGAAGAAATTACTCAAAAACTTGCTATCGGTTTCGCTCAACAAAGGAGCGCCCGGTGGAGGTTCGGGAGCATCGAAAAGAGGCTCCTGGGAGGCATCTACCGAGTCTAGTAACACCAACAAAGTCAATTGAATTCCAGAGTATAGATGAAACAAATGTATAAGAGGTGTAAAGAGATTGACATACAGCCGAACGGCATCGGGAAAGTATCAGAATCGGGCTGCGACGAACCCATTCTGCTGGGAGGTTGCAGCACGGCGAGCATGGGTGCGCCTTGACCGAGTGGTAGAGATGGTGCGGCTGGGGCAATCCCGTAATGATTTGCGCGGGAGAGCTTGGCGAAAGTAGCAGTCGTGAGAATAGACGCTAACGATGCTCTTGGGTCCAATAAACATTTGCTATAGAATGATACGGTGTAGTATCTATAAAGTGCACACGATTCTAGTTCATGAAGCACATGAAAGAAGCTGGGGAAATCCGGGGTAATGGAAAAAATGACGACGGGGGGGATCGAGGTTTAAACGTCGAGAGACTGGTGAGGTGAGGCCGAGTTATAGTGGGGTCTTGGTCTGTTCAGCGACAGCCACAAGGACGCATGGGGTCACGGTTTCGGTGCTTGCAGGGCGGTCTAAATAGTTGCTACGCCCACTGTAGGTCTAGCAAGGCTGCACCGCTAAAAGGATCGAGGTTATGCTTCTAGAGGGACGAGTGGTTTTGGCACAACTAAGTCGGCCGAGTGATGCCAACAACCAGAATGGCTTTCAGCTCAACTCAACCCTGCTCTTGCTGGATAGAGAGGGAAGAAAGAATATTGAGAGAGAGAGAAAGAGAGAAAGAAAGAAAAAAAGTCCCAGCGTACGAGGCGGATGAGGCGTCACTCCAAAGACAGGCGACTCAATGGAGGCACGAGGGCATTATCGTTCGCCTCACCGTTGCTGCTGATTCTGTCAAAGTGCGTGTCCTGTAAGCAATCTAGCCGTGCAGTATGAGAGCGGAGTCTCGGAGCGGGAACAAACGAACTATTTTATTGATCAGTAGCACTTTGTAATCCGTAAAAAACACATAGCCTGGATGGTCTTTTGAACGGAGTCAAGTACGCAGCACGGACTACTAGTGTTAGTGTTCCGTGGTGCCGTACAGAGTAGTATTATTCAATACTTGACGACCGGCGTACCTGCTCCACGTGTCTTCATGCAACACCGGCGGCTCAGGTGGTGGGTATGGATTCGGTTTGTCGTCGGTTGCGGCTGTAAATCTAATGGTATGAAAGAATCACGAAGAGTTTCTATCATCTGCAGGATGGTGCCGCTTTTAGGGATGAACCAGAAAAAATCCCCAGCACCCCTGTCCCGTGTTGCCCATCAAACCTGCTACAAGTCACCTGGAAGAGTTATAGAGGGGGTACGGAATAGTTCTAGCATATGCATGAATATGGAGTATTTTTGTATCCGATATAGCAGAACGGAAATTTTAATAAAAAAAAATCCCAATAAGGTACTCCATACTTGGTAAGTTCCCCTCCTCTTCCTCCAAGTTCTAGTCTTTGATACTTTGTAGATTTAATTCGTTTGGTCGATAAGCCCTCGACTGAACAACCAACAGCTAGTATCTCGGACTGCACTCTAAGCGGTATCTTTCAAAGCGAGTATCACATGTTATTTTTGCCTACCTTTTCGGCAGTCTGGACGAGCATCAAAGATAATGGGCAAAAAAAGACCAGACGAAGGAACACCGAGATGCATCTAGGACCCTTCTCGTCGAAATCTAGCCCGCTACGATGTAATGCTCCGTAAGAAGTCAAGTACTACAGCGAGGCATATTAAGGATAAATAATACTACCGCGAACTCCTCCCTCCCATGCCTAAGGTAGTACTCGGAGCTTTCTAACCTGCTTAACTTGGACATGAGCAGTAAACTCTTACGAGTATCGTAGCCAGCAGAGATCTACCTCAGCTACGACGTATATACTCTCTCGATGAAAATGAGTGAGCTTCTCTTGATCCGTAATTGCCTTGCCATTGACGCTGCAAAGTAGGAGGCCCCACACAGTCAAGGCGATCAATATCGCCGTTATGCCGGAGTACAGTTACACTATTCAGTTATATCAATTTCTTTTTCGGGGAGGCGTTAATTTACAGTGCCGGCTAGATTGCCAGAATAGAACACCTCACAAAATCAAACAACGTCTCTCTATTCGGCCATGGCCACGAAATAGTCCTAGTTATGTCCCCAACGTCGCAGGGTTTTCGCCTCTTAATCCTTGTTATTCGAGTTTACGAAGTAAAGATACAGAAGTTCCTGGGCTCATTATCTGTGCAGGGTGTTTTGGTGGAGCTCAGGCGCATGGCATCCCGGATTGTAGGTAGTCCTTTGAACACTTTTTAACGAGATGCACATCTGCATCCCCCACGGTGATTATATTTATGTATCATAGCTATAATATAATATAATATAATATGAATAACAGAAAGAACTTAAGAAAGACAAAGAGCCGCATGCGTCGTAAATCTAGGTACGGGGAGGTCTACCGAGGCTCTAGATCTAGAGTATTCCCGTAGTAGATTTGCTAATACGCAAAGCCAACGCCAAAATTCCGAAACAACAGGCCGCCTTCTCCTAGCCCGCCAATTGAACGATTTCTGTTTTGTTCGCGTACAAGTACGTCCTTGCACAGATCTTGCGCAGGAACCCACAGTGACAGCTTTGTGTTGTCTCTAGAGGCTGTCAAGTGCTCTCCTATTAATATTTCCATTCTTTTCTCCCCCCTTAAGCCACCAATACTGTGATACGCACCTACATCATCGCGCAGGAAGGCGGTCGCGTCACACACAACACACCCTTCTAAATACTTCGTTACTAGCAGTTACTAGCACCGCGGTAAGCTCCGGGCTGCCAGCAAATGCATGCAAGCATCCCCCAAGACACCAAAAGCGAGCGGCGCGTTACATCTCGTGAAACGCTATTTTATTGCTCCGGACCTCTACCAAGTTCTCAGAGCCCATTGAGCCAGGCACATATAGAAAATTCATCTTCTCTATTCCTCAGCTGAGAGAGGCGTGGCTGCATGCCAACATTTCCTCCCAACACACCACTTACCCTCTAAAACCTTCCAATTCGGGCCATTCACATTTGGAGATGCAACCCACCGTGGCAGTTCTTCGATCCTTGGGGCCTAAAAGGCCGCTGAGCTTCCAGTCCCTACCTGTAGCTTTACGGCCATTGGTCAGGGCCTATCTCTTGGGCTATGCTTCTGCAGTTGCGCCTCGGCTATTGACCTTGATCCTGCAATTTATCTCCAAGAAGCGCAGAAATGCAAAGAAGTATCTGTCTGTTGATAGGGACGAACGATCATTCAAAGACTCTGCTCTCCAGATTCTACGTACTGGTTTGGATCCGCGGCGCTTTCCTACGTTTTGTGCCGCTTTGGTAGGAGGCTCTACTTTGCTACAGGTAAGAAGGCACACTTTTTTGAGACTGGACGACATAATACTCTATGAGAGACGACTGGGTGAACCCGTTCCCGTATACTGCCACCTTTCTTCATACCGAAATATGGCCATGTAGTTCCATTATTCATAACAGTCTGAACTCGACTTTGGCTAATTTTTCAGCCATCTCATTTCTTCGATGACGTTGAACTGTAACATGCGGTCTGCTAATTTTGTAATATTGATATAGGAACCTATACTCAGAATCATCAGCCGCGTCGCCACTCAACTCAGCGCGGCGTCACAACTCAGGTAAGTCTCCGAGTACAGATTCACTAGCTTTGCCATCTCGTGCAACGTCTGTCAAATGCACTGGCCGAGACTGACAGGAGAAATTGACACAGACTAGCAAGATGGCTGTCCACATTCATCTCGGGATGGCTCAGCCTCCAGCTGCTACAGTCTAAGCAGCTCCCATCATGGGCAGTTGCAGATCCAAAATCGGTGCAGCAAGGCCTGCCCGACCCCCCCAATAATGGATATGCCGGCCGAACGCTTGATCTTAGTCTCTTTGCTGTCACTCGGGCCGCCGATGTTCTTGTTGGCGAATTATGGTCCCAACATCGCACTCGCCGTAAGGCTACGCAAAAGTGGACTGTTGTTAGTAGTCTCTATTCATTGTGCTCCTTTCTCGAGCTAATTGGCTAGATTGAGCAAGTTGTGTCTCGCCTTATGGATCCAGCCGTTTTTACTGCTTCTTGTGGCCTCATCATGTGGGCATGGTTCTACTCTCCAGACAGCCTACCTCGCAGCTATAACAAGTGGATCACATCTGCCGCCTCTGTGGACCTTCGTCTCATCGAAGCTCTACGCCGATGCAGGAGCGGCGAGCTCATCTATGGTAAAGAAACTGGGCAAGCACCTTTGCTGGGCTCCCTATGCGCAGACTATGGCCTGCCAACGGAATGGGGTGATCCTGTCAAGGAAATCCCTTTCCCTTGTGATATTGTTCACATGGGATGCGGCTCATCATGCGAATATCATGCTTTGAGCCGCTTCCTCCGTTCTTGGAAATGGTCCATGCTGACTTATCTGCCCCTTGCCCTGGCTCTTCAGCTGCGTAATCCCAAGCAGATGAACTTGATGAAGGCCATCAGCGGTTCTACCCGCTCATCTACTTTTCTTGCCACATTCATAACTCTCTTTTACTATGGTGTATGCCTGAGCCGCACTCGCCTTGGCCCTTATATCATCGGCAAGGACACGCCATCTCGTCAGCGCATCGACCAAGGCATCTGCGTCGGCACCGGATGCAGCCTCTGCGGGTGGAGCGTGCTCATCGAAACGGCAAGCAGAAGGAAGGATATGGCGCTGTTTGTAGCCCCGCGTGCTCTGGCGACCCTGGTCCCACGGCGATATCCCCTGGAGAAACAATGGCGGGAGAAGTTAATATTCGCGGCGAGCACGGCGGTTGTGTTTACGTGTGCTCTTGAGAATCCAAAAAGGGTTCGAGGTGTGCTAGGACATCTGTTGAGCATGGTACTGAAGAGATAAAAGGAAGAGGGGCAACCGGTTCTAATCTCTGAGCATTTACAATGCGTTTATGACTTTGATCTCTTTGACATATCGATATTTAATTAGACGAGACGCATGAGCAAGTTTTTTTTTTTTTTTTGAAATAGTTAAAAATAAAATAATATTAATGCTTTACTCCGTACTTTAATGCGGTTGCCCAAGTTCGTTAGGTATATAATCCAATTCCATTAATACTGCTCGCAAAACTATTCAACTCGTACGACAGGCCATTTCATCCTAACCACCAGGATACCGCGCCAAGCACAAAAATACATGTCAAGATGTCAGTTCTCACGGCATTGAAGATCTGTACATAGCGATGTCCAACCTCAATGTACCCTCGGTAGGGCTGTGGTAAATACGAAATAGCGGTAGCAACAAAACCCGTAGCGTTAGTGCTCCTCTTGTCAAGAAAGAACCTCGTAGAGAGCAGCAAGACTTCGGCGGTGGCGAATGTCCAAAAGAATAGATTCTTGCGCTTTTCCACTTCGTCGTCTATCTCCTGGTTGAATGCCAGAGCAGTGCGTTCGCGCTCAATTTTACTGCCTGAGAAGTTTGTAGTGAGGACGAAGAAAAGACCCAAGCCGAGTGCGACTAGGGCATGAATGAGGCGCCAGAGGGACACGGACGAAGATTTAGGTAACTGAACGGGGGCTTGTTGTTGTGGCATGCTCATGTTGGCAAAAGGATTAGAGGCTCCATCCGCGCCGCCGAAGCCTGGGATGGCACCAGAGGACATCATTTGGGACATCATTTTCATGATGGGGTCATCTTCTAGGCCAGGAGGTAAGTTGGGGCCGGCTGGGCCAACTCCAGGAGCAGCTTGGTCGGGACGGTCGACGCCAAGCATCATTTGTCGCAGCTGTAGTTCAGATAGCGATGGCTCGGGACTAGGAGAAAAGAGGCCATTAATCGGCTTGCGAGATGACTTTTTCGGGGCGTAAAAGTGCTGCGAGATGTCGACTTCGGCAGGATCCAAGGCAGCTTCGCTTAACGTTGGAGGATTTGAGACGGTGGGTTCGACGCTATCCGGAGCAGATGATACCGTAGATTCTGAGTCTTTGATGACGATCAGTACATTGGATAAAGAGGCAGAAAAATAAATAAATAAATAAATAAGTAAGGGGTCTCAAGGCTTGGCTGGAAAATCATACGAACCTCCGACAACGCGGCCACCTATGCCGGTGATTTTATCCAGTCTTGCAGATCCTCCAGCTTTGATCTTAGCTTCTCTGCGCTCTTTGCGTAGCCGCGCCTGTTCTGCGGCTCGCTGAGCGGCGACATCAGCATCGTTAGATATAGCTGTGCTCTCCGACATGTTTGCGCCGATAGCGAGATGTGTTCAGCGTAAAGTTATGAGGGAAGCTGAGGTTGGCCCTTGAAAGACCGGAAATACCAAAAAGAGGTGGCCTGAGTTGGACAGCTAGCTATTAATGACAGCACATGAGACCCCGCCATAGGCAAAGGCCAGTACGTGGGGTCCAGCTCTTATACACTACCACACATACATATATCTATCATATGCTTGTATGTTTTACCTCATGTTGATCAAAGGAATAAAAAACGTAGGTCACCAGCACTTCCAAAAATAAAAATTGATTTAAAATAAAGACTTTGATTTTCTCAGCAATAAGATTACTGCCTAGCACTGCTGTTTGAGCAGAAATTCGTATCTGTCTCTTAAGTTAGTTCATCTCATTTAAAACCAAGCAGTCTTACATTTCGACTTGGAGAAACCACCATTCCCAGCAATATAGGCATTCAAGTCACGCTTCAACATATTTTTTTGAAGATGTGCTAGATACCTCCCCACTTGATTGCCCATGAATGGCTTATTAAATAGATCATATAGAGTGTGCAATTCAGGGCTTCTTCGCCCTGACAATTCGACCGTTTGATAGAACCTCCATGCGCAGACCACGGGAAAAAGTCCTGAGCCGCCTTGGACGGCTCCGGCTAGTGGTTCAAAAAAGAGATGAGCGCAGTTGACAATTTTTGAGGCGTATGCTTCTGGACTGGCAAGAAATATCTTAGTACGAGGCTGAGAATAGAGTAGGCTCGACATGTTTTGCTCAATTAGCTCTGCATTGGGCAAATCTGATGTATCTCCCGTGATATGGATTGAATCCTCTGAGATCCATTCCATAATGCATGATAGAATTAAACAAACACTCCAATAGACGCAGCTCAAATGAAGCAGCGAAAATTCTCTATCAGCTTTTGGTACTGGCAGAGGCAGTCCTGCAAGCGTGAAGTCGTAGATGGATAAATTGACATGAGCTTGCCACTCGGCCAAGGCAACTCCCATACTTTGACACTGCTGCAAGATCCTTTCTCGGAGATCATTCGCAGCATCTGGAGAGTTAGCCTCTTCGAGAGAATCAACATTTGTTAGAATGTCTGGAATGCTATTCATAACATCAATCAGCTTGTCCTTGGTCGATTTCTCGATAAGAGTCCACGGAACTGTTCTCCATTCATCGCTGCTCAATGGAGATGCTGCTCTCTGTTTAATCGCCAGCATGATCTGTATAGCAGCAACCGTTAACATTAGTAGATTCCAACTACTAGGGGCTTTGATAGTCATTGCCTCACTATATTTATTCGACTGTCGACGAAAAGCTGATGAGAAACTCCTGATGTAAACGATTCAGGTCCTCGAGAAAGAAACATAGCCAGCTGCCCTTCACTGTGTCTTTGCCATCCAGTCAGCCCCGGATCTCCATCGGGGCCAAAGAAAAGCTGAAAATGAATACAGTGTTAGAGCACAATAATGAAACAAATATCTATTTAGTTAACCATACCTCATAGAGTGCCATGACGCGAGCGGCTACGACTAAGCTGTCACTTTTGCTCGGCTTGGTTGCTTAATGGCCTTAATCATCTCCTGAACTGTCCAATTATATACTTGCAGCCCTTTGAGGCGCAGTTGTTCATCATCGTTAATCCTTCCAAGAAACGAAGCCGCTGTAGCAACAGTAGCAAAGCGAAGAGCAGTCTCGCCGTTGTAAAGATCGCCGATAAATCTTGTCCAACCGACCGAGGATAAATCTGAAGACTCAGGTGAGAATTGAGGTCCGTCAGGTATCAATATGTTCCAAAAAAGCCCAAGGTACAGCTGTTCTCTCGCTGATCTTGCGAAAGAATCAGACAAGGCAATATGGGAATCGCCCTCCTTTTTCCTTGAATACCTAACTATCCAGGGCTGGATATCGGAAACTGCTTTTGACTGGGAGGGGCTGTAGGACTTTTCATTAGATGGGGCACTTGTAGTGGAATTGAGCCAAATGAATTCCGTCTCGTATCCTTCACAAGGTAGCTTTGCGCGAACACATCGACCACATTTAGGAATTCGCCTGTCGCACTGTATTGACATCAAGTTATCAGTTCAAAAATAACAGACACTGGGAGTACGACAATATACTTACGCCTTTCTTTCTTTTGCGACAGGTTATGCAACCTCTAGAGCGTCCTGGAACACCAACCATGTTGTCTAATACCTACTTACTTGCCTAGGTACTGATTTTATTCAACAAACTAAAAGCGCAAACCAGTAAGGAAGCCAAAGGTAATGAACGATTTAATATGAAGAAGTTTGAGAATTTAAGTAGCTGAGCATTATGGTACTTGCGTAATTTTTAGATTGTTGACGTGTTTTCGTATTTGCTTAAACAACCACATGTAGATTCGAAAGCTTACGAAACGATGGAAGAAGACATGATATGTAAGCAGCGTTGACGACAAAATTATCCAGATAGAATGAGAATCGCTTGGTAGATATGCGCAAGAAGGCGTTACAGTTTGCGAGATGATAACCGCCCACAAGCTGCGAAGCTATGCAACTTACGCAACCAAGTTGAAATATTAAATCAAGCGTTTCTCGAGACAACTCTTTTCTATACCATTATAAGTACCTGCTAAGTAATCCGTAGACTAAAGCTTTTTGTATCTTGAGGTCGAATCTAGGCCCACGCGCAACTATTCCGTCTTATTGCCTCATGTTAATACTCAGTACTCCGTACTTGTGCAGAAGAAAAGTACCACTGAAAACTTGAGTCCTGGGTAATATTGCTTCTCTAAGTCTCATATTTCAATTCTCTGCTGTTCTATCAATTTCCTAAGCCTCTAATAGAGAAAAGACTTCTTGGCTAATCTCTTTGTTTACATTCAATAAAGAGTGAGTCTAATACGAAGTACATGGTACAGTGGGATGCAACAAGTATCTCTTTGGCAGACGAGCTATATTAAGCGTAGTGTATTTAGCCACTTTATTATTCTTAAGAATTGATTCAGTACTCCGTATATGATATGAAATAGCCTATAGCAGCAAGGCATTTAATGCCTAAAATAGCTACACTCTTAAAGATACTTAGAGGGGGTTAAAAGCTTACCTATTGCATCCCACGCCTACGGTGGCATCACGTGAGGGACCACCACAGGCTGGTAGGAAGCACAGACACGGTTTTTGGCCAGGGAGGAGCTGAGGACGACCCATTCATGCGTAGCCTGCAATCTGGCATCATAGCTGGCCTTGAATCCTAACCAAGTCAGCCTCCCAGCACAAAGATTGTTTCTTTTCCAAGGCAATTTCTGGGAGCTGCATACCTCTCAGCCATCAATGCTGGATCAAAACCTTTGATTGGGCATAAGTTTCCCTTCTCCTTTACAATTCGCCTCAGGCTTAGACCCTTGGATCTCTTCTAGTTTTCTGGTTAATACGCAAACCCCGCCGCCATGGTGCGCCTACGAGATATACCCCGGACGGCCACCTTTGCGTGGTCGCCCAGCTCTGGAAAGCCCATGGTTGTCACCGGAACAAAAGCTGGTGCGGTTGATGCCGATTTCTCTGATGAGAGTAAATTAGAGATCTGGGATCTCTCATTGGACAACCAAGAGCAGGGCATCGAGCTACAGCCCATCGCTACTATTACCACAGACTCGAGGTATGATTTGGCGCTCGCTTCTGCCGCTTGGACTCAGTGACTGAGATATTTAGGTTCTATGATATTGCTTGGGGCCCCCCCGACACCAACCATCCTAAAGGTATCATTGCTGGGGCTCTGGAGAACGGTATTCTGGAGCTATGGGATGCCGAGAAACTCGAGGCTGGAGCTTCAGATGCCTCGGTTTCTAAGACGACAAAACATACCGGCGCCATTAAAGCACTGCAGTTCAACCCTTTGAAACCCCAAATCTTGGCTACTGCTGGTACCAAGGGTGAGCTCTTCATCTACGACGTCAACGATATCGAAAACCCCTTTCGTTTAGGAAATGCAGCGGCTCGATCCGATGATATCGATTGTTTGGCGTGGAACCGCAAAGTTTCTCACATTCTCGCTACTGGTGGACCCGGCGGCTTCGTGACTGTGTGGGATCTGAAGACTAAGAAGGCATCCTTGACCCTAAACAACAACCGCAAGGCCGTCAGCGCAATTGCCTGGGATCCGAATAATTCGACAAAGCTTCTCACGGCAACCACTGATGACAACACCCCCGTTATCCTCTTGTGGGACTTGCGCAATTCTAATGCTCCGGAGAAGACTCTTCAGGGCCACGAGCAGGGTGTCTTATCATTATCTTGGTGCCAGCAGGATCCTGACTTATTGCTATCGTCTGGCAAGGATAACAAGACAATCGTATGGAATCCGTACACCGCAGAGCGCTACGGAGAATTGCCTGAAGTTACCAATTGGACCTTCCAGACTCGTTTTCATCCTAACAACCCCAATCTTTCGGCCACTGCCAGCTTTGACGGCAAAATCACTATTCAAACACTTCAAAACACCAACCCTGACAAATCTCAAGCTAATAACGAAAAGCCTTTGGATGATGAAGAATTCTTCAGAGCTGCTCAGACTCAGCCCCAGGGAGCCTCTTGGTCGCTGAGCAAAGCGCCAAAGTGGTTTGAGCGACCCATTGGTGCTTCTTTTGGCTTCGGCGGCAAGCTCGTTGTTTTTAGGGAAGCTCCAGCTCAAACTGGCCAGAAACGCTCGTCAAAGCTGGCCATCTCCCAGTATTCAGTTGATTCTGATGTCTCCTCTGCTATTGAAAAATTCCAGGAAGCACTTGACGCTGGGGATGTCGCCACGCTTTGCGAAGCACGGAGAGAGCAGACCAAATCCGAAGAAGAAAAGGCCGATTGGACGGTTATAGAGACGTTGGTTGGCGAAAATCCTCGCTCAAAAATCGTTGAGCTTCTGGGCTTCAAGGAAGAAGATCTGACCAATGGAGCATCAAACGATGCACCGGAAGCTGAAGATAAAGAGACGCCAATGAAAGGGGACGACAATGCGGATGGCCAGCCCAGGCGCTTATCCACCTTCTTTGGAGACGGTGACGGCGATGGAGATGACTTCCTTTCTGGCCTGGCCTCCAATAAAGGCGCCAAGACAGATAAGCCCTTTCATCTCTTTAGCGATGGCGATTCATCTGTTGAGAAAGAGATCACAAAAGCCTTGATGTTGGGTAACTTTGCCAAAGCCACCACCATTTGCTTGAAGGAAGACCGCATCGCAGATGCCTTCCTAATTGCCAACTGCGGTGGCCAGGAACTTGTGGAAAAAGTTCAATCTACCTATCTCTCTCGCAAGAGCGGTACCCCTAGTTATCTGCGTCTCATCAGCTCAGTTATCGAAAAGAACTTATGGGATATTGTATACAATGCCGGTCTTGAGAACTGGAAGGAGGCCATGGCCATTATCTGCACCTTCTCGGATCCCACCGAGTTCCCAGATCTTTGTGAGGCTTTGGGTGACCGGATTAACGACCAAGGTCAGAGAAAAGATGCATCATTCTGCTACCTCGTAGGCTCGAAGCTGGAGAAGGTCGTCACCATCTGGGTAGATGAGCTCAATGAGACGGAGCAAGTTGGAATGAAGGAAGAATCAGGTGACTCTACTTTCTCGGTACATACTAGATCACTACAGAGCTTCATCGAAAAAGTCACTGTCTTTCGTCGCGTTGCCAAGTTCCAAGACAGCGAATTAGCACAGGCAGCCAATTGGAAGCTATCGACCCTTTACGACAAGTATACTGAGTATGCAGAGATTCTCGCAGGACAAGGTAAACTGGAAGTTGCTCAGAAATATCTAGATTTGCTGCCCGCTAGTTATCCAGCTGCCGAACTAACCAGGGGTCGGGTGAAATTGGCGACACAAAAGAAGCCTGCTGCGCCGGTAACGGTAACCCGCCAAACGCCATCAACCGTCTCAGCAGGAAAGCAGCCACCTGTCGGCTACCAACCTCCTCAGCCTGCCCCAATTTCAGCTCCTACAAATCCTTACGGTGGATTGCAGCAAGTCTCACCAGCGGTCCCTAACGCCCAGCAGTACAGACCTCCGGTTAATCCGTACCAACCCCAAGGTTATCAACCTCAAAATCAATTCGGCTACACTGGAGCGGCCATTCCACCACCAGGACCCCCCAGGACTACAACACCATCAGCTCCTCCACCGCCAAAGGCCAATAGCACCCAGAACTGGAATGATGTCCCTATGGTTACAAAGGCTACGCCGCGACGACCAACGCCAAGCGCAGCGCCTATTACGGCGCCCTTCCCAGGCCAACAGGGTCATGCTATGCCTCCCCCTCCCCCTTCTTCAACATCTCCTTACGGGCAGCCCGTAAGAGCCAGTCCACCACCGCCACCTAAGGGATCAGCGCCTCCACGGGTCCAGTCCCCCTTGGCCGGGCCACCTCGAACCTCTTCTGCGGCAGCCAACCTGTATGCTCCGCCAGCTCCGCAGGCCGGAGCGATCCCATCCCATATACCGCCTCAGGCTATACCCCAGACAGCATCGCCTTATAATGCTCCTCCCTCGGGACCTCCACCTTCAAACAGGTACGCACCAGTGACACCGGTACAGCAGCAACCTGGACAGTATTCCGGTTCCTCTATGCCGCCACCACCTGGTCCGGCTAGCAGGCCACCGCCTCCTGCAAATCCTTATGCGCCACCAGTTCAACAACAGGTAGCACCGAGTCCGTATGCCCCATCGCCCTATGCCCCTGCTCCTGGACAGGCATCTGCCACTCAACCACCACCAACAGGACCTCCTCCAATGGGTCGGCCCGGCCCTCCGCCTTCCACCGCTTCTGCTCCACCAACTTCCAGAGAAGTTCCTCCGCCTGCAGCACCAAAATATCCTCCCGGCGATAGATCACACATCCCTGCCAACGTTCAACCGCTAGTGGATATACTAAGCCAAGACATGCAACGAGTGGCGTCCAAGGCCCCTGCGACGTTTGCCCCTCAAGTCAAGGACACACAGAAGCGTCTAAACATCTTATTCGATCATCTTAACAATGAGGAGCTTATCCAACCCTCTACTATTGAGCAGTTAGCACGACTAGCCGAGGCAATACAATTGAAAGACTATGCTACAGCCCAAGGGCTGCAGTTAGATATTCAGCGAGACAAGACGAATGAGTGTGGTAATTGGATGGTACGTTAATTTTTTCAAATCACCCAGGCATTGCAAGTTATGTCTACGTTTTATTAATCTCGTCTTTACAGGTTGGAGTTAAGCGACTTATCAGCATGAGCAAGGCAACACCTTAATGAAGAGTAATGCTATCTATATACGAAGAGCTGTAGTGTTTTATTTGACACATTTATGGTCGGAATGAAATCGATGTATCATATGAGGCATTGATTGAAACTGCGGGCGGTATGACAAGTTAGAATATATATATATTATGACTGGCAATGACAAGGTGATCTAGTAGTGGACGCGTGATGATTTTGATATCCCCTTCATCTGATTTGGGGTTTTTTTTTCGCGCCAGCTTTTCCTTTTTCTCGTCAGATATCCCCCACCTGTGGTTATACTGATTCTATCCGAGGTGAGCCTATGTGCATTCAGACTGTAGATGTCTACTAAGAAACCGACCATCCATTTAAGATTACAAGATTTGCTTCTTGGAATTTTCGTACGTTGTGTTTACCAGTTCGAAAATGACTATGTACCAATATTACTCTTCAGAAAGCTGGCTTCCCCGCATAATCGACTGAATAGAGCATGTCTATATGCATATTTTGGGTTCGCATATCTCCCAAATTGCCCCCTACAACGCCTGCTATTTACCAGCAAAGGCTTAGCTAGTGGCGCTCGATAATATAAAGGCAAAGCCAAAATCTGCCTATTTCTAATCAACTTCTCATCTCCTCCGCAACATAACCGATAACTTACAAAACATCTCCCATTCTTCTCATCATGCCTTTTATCTCTCAGTCCACCTGGAATACTCTCGGCCTCAGCGTAGCCGCCACTTTTGCCATCCTCGGCTCCGTCTCTCTCACTGACTCCAAACGCACTGCCGAGCTCTTTGGCCTCCAGCCCTGGATAAGTAGTGGCGAGGATAAGCCCAACCATGCTGGCGCTGGCGCTGGTACTGGTATCGTGGCGACCTTAGTCGGCTCCCGTGATCTCACTATGGCCACCGCTCTGTTCGTGCTGTATCGTGCTGGACAGACGGATGCTATGGGTTCTGTCATCCTGAGCTCGATGATTCTTTGCGCGGCGGATATTCATCTAGTTTTGGTAAGAAAGAAATGGACTGAGTAAGTTTTTTTTTCCTTCTGACCTTCTGAGCTGAACAATAATCAGCCATTTTTTAAAAGACTTGTAACTCAATGAATTTTCCACTGATGTAAACATTAAGAACTACGATTTTCACCATTGGCGCTGCTATCTGGGCTGCAATAGGTTTGGGGTTAAAGGGTTATTTCAACTGAAACGCATTTCTTCTATCTTGGAAATCTTATGTATAATATCTTCCTTCATTCTGTTATGAGCGGCATTGTATTTGTCGCTTTTCCTCTCTGTTGATTTTGAAATGTTGAGATTGTAGCCATTAGTAGTCTAACATATGAATGCAACTGTAAAATAATGGCTAACCATTGGTTCTCTCACTATTTCGTCTAACTTGTTTGTATTCGTGGAGGACTTGACCAAGCGTCCATCAATATGATAAAATCATTGATCCGTTCACTAATTTCTTCACTTAATAATGACATAAGCACGAAGAACGAGCGATCTACTAAGAAAGCTATAGAAATAATTGATAGCGGTAGAATCTACCGAAAGTGATGGGAGGAAATAGTAGGGTAGCCTTCTTGCACCCAATTTCATGAGTTTGCAAAAGAGACTGAGGACAGTAAAACATAGAAAGCTAACAGCCTGGCGTTAATTAGACATATGTAGAGCAGTGTATTAAATTTACAAATATCTCCTTCCATTTAATAGATTCCATTGAAAGCCTAGAGTTTATAGTAAGAAGAAAATTGAAGCACGAAATGTTATGCTGCAATGTTTGGCCGGTGAAACTTCGGCATAATAGCTACAACTTCTCTCTCCATCATGAGTTTGAAGAAGTTTTGGGATATTCACAACTCAATTCATACAACGCCAAAAGTCGTGCGCGCCGTTCTACTTTATTCTTACACGGTACAACTATAAGCAATAAAGCAAACTGTCAAAATGACCGACGCCGCTCGCTGGAAAGCCACAGTTCACGTCGGCGGGCTCTCACCCCTCGTCACTAGCACGCACGTTTTTGATGCTTTCATCCCATTCGGTGATATTGTCGAAGTGCAGCTCCCCAAGGCGGACGCGCCAAACTCTACAGATCCTCACAAGGGGTTTGCGTATGTGGAGTTTGAGGATAATGCGGATGCTAAAGAGGCCATTGACAATATGGATCAGTCTGAGTTCTTCGGCAAGGTGATCAAAGTATCACAAGCTAGGGCGCCGAAGAGTGCGGATGAGGGATTGGGTAGTAGGAAGGCGGTTTGGGAACAGGTATGATTTCAATCCCTTTACGTTTGATCTCTTGCAGATGAAAAGGTTCGAGGAATTTTTATTTTATTAATGCTTTAATCTATAGGAGAGCTGGCTTGCTGAGCATGCGGTTGAGGATGACGTCGCAAATCAAGGGAAATTGGAAGAGACAGCATCGGATCCCATGCAAGGACTTGAGGGGCTCGATGTCGCGGGACCGAAGCCGGAGTGATCTATGAACGGGGTTGTCCATTGGGCTATAGGATGAGCTTACTTGTACTGTTTTTTTTGCATAGCGATGGTGTTTTGGAGGGGGACCGTATCATGGCATACTGTATTATTCTTTTACGTGAATGGGGATCAAATGAATCAAATAACCGATATTTCGGAACAACATGCAAAGCTGTGTTTTTCATCGGCACTTCCGCCTTAAGGTTTCTTAACATATACAGTATTCATACCCCATCAAATGCCTTGCAAACACAGCGAAAAGATTATCCCGGCAAGTAGGTTTGTTTTTTTCGAGAATTTGACAGCTTAATGGCCGGAGTGATCGTCGGAGTTATTCTGGGCAGCGCGGGCAGCAGCACCCTGTCGGGAAAGTCGCAGGTTCTTGTCGACAAGGAATTTGCGGGTGCTTGAGTAGGCAGCGGCGCCCAGAGCGAAACCAACGACGATAACTGAAAGAGAAGTATCGTCATGTTAGTACTGAAGCAAGTGGTTTTTATAGTTTTCTCGAATTGGGTGAGTCTTTTCGTACAGAGGGGGTACAACTCAGCAGGCATCTGCTTGAGCTTGCGAAGTCGCTGAGAGATTGTGTGGCCTTTGACGAATAGGGTCAGTAATCGTCGCAGTATCCGATAGAGTGCTCGGTGAGCTTCAATTGCGTCAACATACCGGCCTGGTCTTCTTTCTGTTATAGGGCGCAAGGGTTAGCCGGAATCTCGAATCTTTGATCTTCTCCCACTTATTTTTGGCACTTACGGGGACCGGTCGCAACATGCGGGCCGTGGGGCGGAAAGCCCTAAGAGCAAGAGTAGGACGCATTGTGATGAGCGGAGAGGCTTCGACCGAGATTATTCCAAGGGCGAAAGATTGCGGAGAGATGCTGCTGGTTAGAAGAAGGAATTGTTTGGTTCAAAGACGTGGGCCGAGTGAAAGCAAGTATCTATCTCATGGTGTAATTCCCACATCAGCACGGGCCCACTTTCGCCCACTCCAAGTGGCCCCATTGGCCGAATTAGCCTGAGGCACACATTTTCAATCCGGAACATCTGATTCGGAAAGCTGCCAACATTCGACGCATAGCGAAATCTCCCACTCCAAACCTCCACAGAGCGCCGTTCAATCGCTCCAATTGTCGCCTGCAGAAAGTCCGCATCGCCGCAGAAAGCGAATTATTTATCATGTCTGACGAGGAAGGCCAGGAGCTTGTCACCAAGCCCTTCAAGTTTGTCACTGGTATGGCTGGCCGCCCGAGATAAAAAAAAATCCCCCCCCCCCTCTCTCCAGAAGTGGTCTGATCTAAGACCCGAGGCTAACAACGGCATTTTTGCAGCTGGTGAGATAGTCCAACGAAACCCCCTATCCTACGCGACGACGGAACGAATCAGCTCGGGCAGCTCAATCGATTATTTGCAATAAAAACTGCAACTAGATCTACTCGCAGCTTTGGAATAGCTCGATTTTTTGCCGTCGCCGGAGGACCCGCTTATGAACTCATATCGCTAACTCGAATGCTGCGCAGGCACTGATGCCCGTTTCCCCAACGTGAACCAGACCAAGCACTGCTGGCAGAACTACGTCGACTACCACAAGTGCATCATCGCCAAGGGAGAGGATTTTGCGCCTTGCCGTCAGGTACGGATTGGAAAAAGTTCTTGACTAAGCGCATCATTTGCGGGATAACTGAAACCATTGTGTAGTTCTGGCTCGCATACCGATCACTGTGCCCTTCCGGGTGGTACTCGCGATGGGACGAGCAGCGCGGTATGCTCTATCCATATTACACGTTTTTCTGTTATGGCACTGATTTTTTCTGATACAGAGGCTGGTAACTTCCCCGTGAAGCTGGATGCTTAAGCTCACTTCTTGCGCGGCGGGGTATATACATGTGTGGGTGTTCATATAGATTAAGCAGCTAAACTGCTGCGCATGTACTGCAAGAAGAATCCTAGTAGTCAATTCGCAAGCAATAGGCTCACCTTTGGGTATTTAATTTCGTGAGTAATGGCATTTATTTGCATAGGCACCTCCAGGTATGACGTACATCACGCATATTGATGGGGATGAATATATACCATATAGAGTTATTCATATTAGCTTTTGTTGGTATCATATCAATCTCAAATACGCCTCAGTCCCGAAAACTCCATTCACTCCGATATTCATGCTCAATTTCCCATTATGATGACTTCTTCTCGCTCTCATCCTCCGAATCCGAACTCATAAATTCGTCATCCTCATCGAACCCGAAAAAGGTTCTCGGCTTGGAAGTAGATGGACCAGCAGCCTCTGTTGGTGGTGGAGATTCCTTTGAGCTCTCTGACTCTTCACCATCACTTGCGGATTGGCTGCTGCTTTGCTCAGTTGGTGCAGATTCGTGAGATGTGCTGAGAAGGTTATCTTTGTAGTTCCCAGCCTTTATGGCAGCCAACACCGCATCACGGGTCCGCTCATTGCTCTCTTCTTTATCTTCAACCCATTGGCCATCTAGCTTGCCTCGACCCCCGGACTTGATCTCCGCCTCCCTCCTCTCCGTCATCTCCACAATTTCTTCCCAGCGCTGGCGCCGCTTCTCTTTCTCCTTCTTCTCCATTTCTGGTTTGATGGCAAGATACTCGGCGAGAGCCTTGGCCTCATTAACAGTGCGGAGACGTCTTCCATCCAAGTTTCGGCTTGAGCCGCCATCGTCCTGCTTTTGCTTCTTGCGCGATGACATGCGCCCACCGGCGGCTCGGAGCTGAGAACCGAAACCACCTTTTCCACCGCAAAGAGGGAGAGCGAGACGTAAAGAGATGAAGTCTTTGTCATTTGCGGATAGATAGGATGAAATGGGTGTCTCTGATGCCTGGGGTAGCTGTCGATTAGAGATTGTTGTTATGATGAGTCTTGCATCGGCGGCGCCGGCAGGGAGTTTCTCATCAATCAGCTCTCGTAAGGAGGTGATTGTGGTAGATGGAGAAGCGCGCAAGACTAGAGTTGGCGGAAGACCAAGACCACCAAAGGTCGAGATAAGAACGTTGAGATTCTCAGACATTGTGCTTCGTGATGAATGTAGTGATGCGACCGTTACGGAGGGCTGCAAAATGCGTGCAGGACTGGTGGTGGTGGCGGTGTCGGTGCGTGAGAAGACGGGAGTTGACAAGTTAATATCAAGGAAGTTATTATAGGAAATTTTCTAAAGGTTGGAAACCTAGAAGTTGGCGTTATCGGGAGGCCCCAATAAGTTTATACGGAGTGGAAATAGCGTCTTCTAATATCATACAGTTTAAAATCAACTCCCGATTGCGAGCAGAAAGTTTGTCATGTGAGGTCGCGACCTGCGCCACAAAACCCGCGACGCTAGCTTCCATAATCACACAAAGCCTATCAACACGTGACTCTAGCCACAACGCACACATTCGAGCCACCCCACTTCGCTAGGGTGGAATTTCATGTAGGGCTTCCACCCACAAAAGTTATCCAATTCGAGACCTTTGGTCGTTACGCCTGTCTGAAAAACCGTCAACTTTCCAACATCGACCCTCCGAGCAGCAAACCGCCACGATGTTGATTCCCAAGGCCGACCGCAAGAAGATTCACGAGGTATTTCGACGATGAACGAGCCACGAGCGCGAGCTCGAGAAATTATTGCAAATAATCCAGGTGTCACTGACATTGTCTGGTAGTACCTCTTCCGCGAGGGTGTCCTCGTCGCGCAGAAGGACTTCAACCTCCCCAAGCACCCCGATATTGACACAAAGAACCTCTTTGTCATCAAGGCTGCCCAGTCCCTCAACTCCCGCGGCTATGTCAAGACTCAGTTCTCTTGGCAATATTACTACTACACCCTGACCCCCGAGGGTCTCGACTACCTCCGGGAATGGCTTCACCTGCCTGCCGAGATCGTTCCTGCTACCCACATCAAGCAGCAGCGATCACACGCTCCTCCCCGTGGCATGCTCGGCGAGGGTGAGCGCGAGCGACGACCTTTTGGCCGTGGACGCGGCGGCGACCGTGGCGACCGTGGTGACCGTGAGGGTGGATACCGAAGGAGAGATGCTGGCGAGGGCAAGGAGGGTGGTGCTCCCGGCGAGTTCGCTCCTCAATTGTGAGCATTTTTCCATCTTGACACCCGAAATATTATTCATGTTCACGCCTAGGCTTGGGCCATTGAGAAGATGTTGCTAACTTTTTTTTTCTCGTTATAGCCGTGGTGGCTTTGGCCGTGGACGTGGTGCTCCTCCTTCCTGAACGAATTTGTATCTTTTAGGTTAACAATCTTATGATGCATGGCGCAATAAGACAACGGCATGTAGTCTAAAAAACGTGAGGCAATCCTCACCATGAGTCCACTCATGAAGAATTGGGAAGTGAGGGGGGATATCGTGGGAGTTCTTGGAGGTTAGATCCTCGGAAATCATTTGCATCAGGGTCAATGTTTGCCATCAACGAGATAATTTTCCTTATGCCTACATGTAAGAACGTGCACCCGGTGAAAGGACCATTGAACATGTTGTGTGAAATTAGGAGAGCCAATGCCTGACTGGCCCCACCAGAGCCTGCCAACTCGCAAGTGGTTAATAGAGAGGGTTAGTTTGACTCAATTGATATCCTTCATTAAATCTACCTAAGGCAGTGTGGAATATGTCATTGACATAATAGCTGTTTCTCAATTCGGTACTAACGCTGCTACGAGGGCCACCATTCTCACTTCTGTAGCAAAGTGAATGGTCGCATCATTCGGAATGACTAAAGAGAATACTGGTTATCAATCTTCGCCATGTCAGTAACACGAGATGCTAATGCTTTGATAACCAACTGAAATTCACGCCTTGACTAGAACATCTGATTAATGGTGATTAGTCAATCGTCCATAAAACTCGATACAAGACATGATCGTCCACCATGACGAGCCTTTACTCATTTATTGTGAAGTAATCTCGACGAACTCTGTTCTGATTCCGTTTGCAGGCATAAGCATATGTAAACTTCTGCTGCTAATTCGTATTACTGGACGTAGATATCTGACTATAGAAGCAAATATTTGTCATGCTAGGGAATTAGCTGTGGATGAATCTACGGCCCGCTGCTTTTCTAATTATGATTCTAAACTCATGTCTTTGATTAGATCTGTATATCCCAAAGGTGCTACCAATTGACTCCACTGTAGCTAATACAGATCACTTCAACCACAGATTAGAATGCCGGTGACTCTCAGCATATACACACGATATTGTAATTCTTGAGGCTGGTATTCAATACACCTAAGAGAAGGCGGCTATTGGTACTGAAAAATGAGCAGTGAAAGATCAACAACCGTCGGCGGACTGTAAGTTGGTTGGATATTTACTGCTAATTGTGAAATGAATGATATATAATCTTCTCGTGAGAAGGGAAACACTTCTGCTTGCATTTCTTTTTTCATGCACATTTCCCGTCCGGCGAGCCATTCCACTTAGGAAACACTGATACGCAAAATGTTTAAAAGCCCAGTGCACGGTAGGCTAGAGGACATCTCTCACTGATCATAATTTCTCATGAATACTGGATGCTCAACTATTCTTAAATCATTTGTAAGGTCTATTCTAGTGGAATTTATTAGCAGCAACATTATGAACTCGCTTCCTTTGCGCCAACAAGGCAACGTTCCTGCGACGAAATGGTATTTCAGTCCCCGCCAGAAGGTTAGTATATTAAGCTGTCATATATTTTATTTTTAATCCAAAAGTATTGACTCTAGTGGCAGGGATTTTGATCTCGAAATAGAAAGCCCAGTTGATCCTATATTTGACATTGGCTGGGTCAGCTTTGTCACAATCTCTATATTCTATGGCCAGTATCTCAGTGAACAAAGTCTTATCGAAGATACATACGTCCTACCTTACCACGAGAACATTGTGAATATCGGCATGGCACCGGTTGGTATTGTCGATATGACAGCATTCAAGGCGTTTCTCGAAAGCATTATGTCTGGGACGGATGTCAACGGTCAGCTCAAGCATGAGAACTATCTCGCCGCTTCCCTCGAAGTTGTTGATAGTGGTAACCAGCTCTTGGCGACAATAAATGCGGAGGGCCAACCGAGACTAATAAGTACAACGAAGAAAATCCAATGCGTTGATAACAAACTTATTTAGTCATCGAAATAACAAATCTGAGTCCGGTGAGCATTGGGTTCGGGAATGGTCAGTTTGAACTCAAACAAGGGCCTTATGTTATATGCTATCTAGAGGGCAGTCTCTACACTAAGCCCGGCCAATTCCAGATTGAATTAGAGGGAGAAGTCAGCACGGATACAAATCCCTTTGGAACGGCCACTTTGAGGGGACATCGATGCTATAGTTGGGAAGACTCTTGGTTTGAATATGCTGCTATCCGACTATTTGAAGCTGAAGTCAATCTTGGTTAGATGCAATACTGCCTCTGCCGTTGGCAGCCTTGAATGAGTGAGTACACCTTGTTATTAGCCTCTTCTTATTAGGAGAAGTCTTCTACAAATGAGAAACAGATTGCTGCATTCCTGAATATGATGATATTAGGGATGGTAAATATGAGACGGTTATAACAACCTCGGCATGGATCTGTAGGATCCTAACGGCTTGCCGTGAACGGTTTCAGAAGCGTAATTTCTGAGGGAAAGATAGATTTAATTATATACCATTCAAAGATATATAGGGATCTAACAATATGATATGATATTTCCTACTCTATGATAACAGCAAGATAGTCCTGTTATAAAAGTAATTTGTCAGTTACATGGTCAAGTGAGGCCCACGAAAGCATTGATGATGTCAACGCAACGGTGGCGCTCGCGCAATAACCCCGAAGATTAGAAAACCGCACAGTGCAAGACTGTATTTCTTTCTTTCTTTTTTATTAATAAAGGGAATAGCCTTAAAGCACTATAGAGTTACTATTTCACATAACCTCGTTAGCCCTGATCTATGTAGATAGCCTTGATCTATTTGTATAAGTGGCCTGATTCTTTTTACCTAGTAGTTACTTATTACTGCCTTATAGTGCTATAGCTTGCTATGGAGCCCTAAAAATTCAATAATCTAATTTTCGGTTATTGCACAAGTGCCACCGTTTGCCTAATAAGTGCCACCGTACAGCGCCATTGTATTTTTTTTCCCAGATAACTCCAGAACCAGAGCGCTAAGTACCAACCAACCTTGACGTTAGTTAGTGGATGACTAAATATACTCTAAAAGCGGGAGAAAACAATAGCATCGCAGTTGACAGAGACGTTCAGCCCTCCTAAATATGGAAAGCCTTACGTGGGCTCATCTTTATTATGCATAACCTGATATTTAAAATAGAAAGTAATTACTCATCGTTGTGCTGACGCTGAGATTCGGAATTGGGGGGTTGCAACGATAGTTTAGCGCCTCCAACCCGTCGCCGCAGCCTTTAATGTCGGATCCGGCAAGACTTCAAACGCTAAACCCAATGGCGCCAGGGGTCAAACAGTATTTTGAAAGGCACTGGTGGAGGAACAAGGACAAAGTTTCTTATGATGCCTTTTTGCTATTCTTTACCTAATCTCGTCGTTTCAGCGACAAGAATACATATCCAATGGCGAAGGACGCAGGCCTGATGTCATCCCCATTTAGTGCTAATTACAAGTATATGCTCCAGACTTGTCAAACCCCTGGCGTTCAGATGCTACCAGCACCAGCAAAATACAGACAGGCTTCTTCTAGCCCCTGCAGATCAACTCATCTACAAGGACTCGCTTGCATTGCCACTGGCTCCTACGAGTACATACCTTCTTCTTCGTATAAGGGCGGGTACTGGCGATTTCGTCACAACGTACAGTACATACAAAGAAAGGTAGCGCACTAAGTAATACTTACTACTATTCGACGTTCAAGCAAGTCAGTGTCGTCTCCATAAATCGCTTCATCAAACCAAAGGGGGCTGTAGCCTCCCTGGGGCCCCTGGTCTTCATCACCGGCTATCCCTGTGCGCTGCTTGGCTGCCTTCGTGTTTCGTTCTTCGTTCTATGTACAAGTATGTAGGGAGCACCATTGCCTGCTTGTACATCATATTTCATCAACTTGGTTGCCCGTC
Source organism: Trichoderma oligosporum (assembly GCA_015266385.1). Taxonomy (NCBI): domain Eukaryota; kingdom Fungi; phylum Ascomycota; class Sordariomycetes; order Hypocreales; family Hypocreaceae; genus Trichoderma; species Trichoderma oligosporum. Next base: position 33,617 of record JACBYL010000657.1, on the reverse strand, counting down.
TATCCATCAACGCCTTCTATCCTCTTCATGCCTAGATGCGGCTGCCATTGTCCTTCACCATAGCCGAAAGTAGGAGCATCGCATCACGGCAGACCCAGCAACCGCGGTAATGGCTCCCCCAGCTCCTGCTAATGCTATTCGACGCGGATCTGAGTTTACGCCGCGAGACGAAACCGAACTCATCAGCCGACTTCATTCTGAGGCTCTCGACACACCTACATCGCTGAGTGGACGGCTTGGTGTCTCGAAGACTAGTCACGCACGTGCGACTCCCGACTCGAGCTCTTCAGACTCCGATGTCGACTCGTCCTCGCAACAGAATCGCGGCCGAAAACCCAAACACTCCCGCTCCATGAGCAATCCATTTCCATCACTCTTCAGCAGCCGGAGGAGGCAGAACTCGGCCTCAAAGCCCTCCGTCGACGTGGATACAGCAAAGGGTGGTCCCAACTTGGACAACAGACAAGCCATTAAGACGCACAGGAGAGGAAGCCCTTCTAGGAGCAAAGACTTCGCTACAGGCAATTGTATGACGTGTGCCTCATTAGTGAAGTGGCCAAAGGAGCTAAAGGTCTTCAAATGTACCATTTGTATGACCATTAATGACTTGGTTCCGACTAGCGGTGATAGTCAAGGGCTCAAGCAGCGCCATGACACAAGCAACAGGCCGCCATCGTCAAAACAACCAGTTCCCCCAGGTGTAGTGCCAGGACATGGTACTAGAGCCAGTACCTTTGGCCATATTGCTCTGCCCATTTCTCTTGATCAAACCAAACATCTGATCCGGCAATGTCTGCGCTCCTATGTTCTCAAAAGACTCCGTGACATGTCAGCTAAGGCTACGGTTGAGCAGACGTCTGACAATCGGCCACTGCATCAAAATCAACTGCACCCAGATCTCGCAGTGCGATCCCGGGGGCCAGTAGAAATTCCTTCAGAAAGACGTGGGTCCGCTACCAAATATACATTCAGTGAAGAACCAACTCTGCATCACGACACTTCACACACCAATCCTCCAATCGTCATGTCCAGATCATATCCTTCATCTTCTACTGAGCCACCCGGTTTGAAAGGTCCACCACACAATAATCATATTGGTCCACGCCAACGAAATCGGTCTGCTAATCAAGCTGACGATCCTCGAAGGATTTTCAAGCCACTGGAAGACTACATTACAAGCTGCTTCTCTTCACATGAATGTATCAACACTTCGTTTTCCACCCAACATCCCCGATACGCCTCAAGGTCAGCAAGTGATACCCCTAGACGTCCATCAGTTCCCCTCAAAGACACGCGGCTGCCCACTCAAACAAAGAGTGCGCCTCGTGGAACATCTCAATTGGAAACCGACTCCCATGTATTTGACTTGGATCCAAAGTTATTGTTATTGGGCGATGTCGTGGAAAATGGGATGTGGTGGACCGGCGGGCAGGATGGAATGGTGCCAAAGAAATCACCAAGTAAAGAGGAGCCGGTGAATAGGCCACCTCCACTAACAAAATCACCGCAGCTTAATTGGGCCGATATCGATGAGTGGTACTCAATTATAAACAATGCAGCAGAGGGCTGGTTTAAAACTTTCGAAGAGGTCTCAGGGGATCTAACATTGGGGGATCTTGCAGAGCAAGAGCTTCAGGCTGTCGAGCAGGATGTCCTCAAGGGGCAAGCTCATACCCAACGAGTATTACTGAAAGCTACGGAAAATCTATTAAAAAGGCCCGGCCGCCCAATTAAAGATCCTATGGACCTGAGATTCCTTCTCGTAATCCTGGAAAACCCGTGTCTCCATGCAGACAACGAAATTTTCCATGGGTTGCTTCAGTCAGAAACGAACCAGTCCAATCAATCAAAATCAATAGCATCAAAGACGTCTACTAGAAACCCTAGTCCTCTATCAGGACAACACTCCGGTGTTATCAAACGAATAGTGGGCTTGATTTCAAATGCGTCAGCAGAGTGCCAAAATCAAATGATAACCTGGCTGGCTAGATACCATGCTACGCGCTTTATCAAAATGAAAGAGCTGATATCAGGGTTTTTAACATACAGAATGATTCGGCAAAGTGAAAAGAAGCATGCTGAACAGACAGTAGATCTGACAGCTGGATTAATCCCGCAGATGCAGGCCGGTCGATATGGTGGAGCATCTCTTCACGATGCGATAGGCGGGCCCAGACCTGCGAAGAAGCCTAAGGAATCAACCAAGAAGATATCTTACTCAGACGATTGGCAGATTAAAGCTGCCTCCCGTGTTCTTTCTCTCTTATTTACCGCAAATAATGTCTTGCCAGCTCGACGCGGAGAAGATACTCACTCAAGTAGCTCAGTCGTTTGGAACGGAATAGCTCGCGTTGCTGGATATTTCCTTCCAGCGAGCGATTTTTATAATTCTATGATTGACTACGCTGATCTGGTAGACGATTTTGAGTCCTGGGAATCCAAAAGAAGCAAGTTCTCGTTCTGCCAATATCCGTTTCTTTTGAGTATATGGGCAAAGACACATATACTAGAGCATGATGCTCGTCGACAGATGCAAAGCAAAGCTCGAGACGCCTTTTTTGACAGTATTATGACACGAAGGAACATAAACCAGTATCTGGTCCTTGATGTCCGCCGAGACTGCCTCGTTGACGACAGTTTAACGGCCGTAAGTGGCGTCATTGGCAGTGGTGGTGAGGATCTGAAGAAAGGCCTACGCATCTCATTTCAGGGGGAGGAGGGAATCGACGCGGGCGGCCTCCGCAAAGAGTGGTTCCTGCTTCTCGTCCGTGAAGTGTTCAATCCTGACTATGGTATGGGCCATCTGAATATGATATGTTGAGTTTGATCTAATTTTTAAGTATAGGAATGTTCATTTATGATGACGAGTCGCAGTATTGCTACTTTAACCCTAACTCATTCGAGCCCTCTGATCAATTTTTCCTAGTTGGCGTCGTTATGGGCTTGGCAATCTACAATTCCACCATTTTGGATGTTGCTCTGCCGCCGTTTGCATTTAGGAAACTTCTCGCTTCCGCACCCTCTCCATCTGGAACAGTTTCAACTCAGCATCGATCACCGATGAGATATACGCTAGATGATTTAGCTGAATACCGTCCCCGACTGGCCAATGGTTTAAAGCAGCTTTTAGCCTTTGATGGAGACGTTGAAGAAACGTTTTGCTTAGACTTTGTCATTGAAACTGAGAGATATGGCTCGAAAGTACAGGTGCCTCTCTGCCCTGGTGGCGAAAAAAAACCAGTCACAAGTGAGAATCGACGAGATTACGTTGATCTTTATGTCCGGTATGTCCTTGACATTGCAGTCAAGCGACAATTTGAGCCTTTCAAGAGAGGTTTTTACACGGTCTGCGGCGGCAACGCATTTTCCCTCTTTCGGCCTGAGGAGATTGAACTCTTGATCAGAGGCTCCGATGAGCCACTAGATATCGCATCACTAAGAGCCGTAGCAGAGTATGATAACTGGGGCAGTAAACAGCCAGAAGAAACGGAGCCTGTTGTTGGCTGGTTCTGGGAGACATTCCAACAAGCCACTCCAGCTGATCAGCGCAAGCTACTCACATTCGTCACTGGGAGTGATCGCATACCAGCAATGGGGGCCGCTTCCTTAACGATCAAGCTTTCATGTCTGGGCGATGACTGTGGGAGATATCCCATCGCCAGAACATGTTTCAATATGTTATCTCTCTGGCGCTACGATTCAGAAGAAAGACTCGAATCAATGCTGTGGAGAGCTGTCCACGAAAGTGAAGGATTTGGCCTCAAGTAACCTATTAGAGACCGTTGCCAACCTAGCATCACTATGATGCTATGCTTGAAAACAGTATATGTTCTATTTCAGTTGCCATTCATCACAAAAAGAGTAAATTAGCGTTTCCGCATGAATGGATATTATCATGCATGGAGCAGAGCATCAAAGAATACCCTTGGATTGGAATTGCATCTAAGTCACCGTTACGCCAAAGGGGGTTTTATGTACAAGCGCCTGCGATACTTTGGGAATTTTAGCATATGGGGATTTTAGCATATATCTTATGTAGCATCCAATCCATAGATTTTTTTTCTTTTTTTTTTTCCTTTCTCTTTCTTTTCTTCTATGAATGATGGATGCACAGCTGTATACTTCAAAAACGCTTATCGTACAAATATCTAGCTTCTTCTTCATGCCTCCTCTTGTTCTGCTATACCACCAGCGGCCCTTGCTCGCTTCAGCATATCCTCTTCCTTCTTCTTTTCCAGTCTCAATTGTCGTACTCGCTCACGATCGACATCTGCATTCTTACGTAGTGTCTCAAGAGACTGCATCTCAGCAATCTCCTCGTTTGTAGGCTGCAGGGGAACAGCACGAGTCTCAGCCATGAAGAATTCGAGGATATGTGATGAAAACTTGTTGGCCATGTCGATATGTACAGTACGCTCATCTGTGGCGGGGGGTTGTGCCTTGGAGAGGTTCGTACGAGATGATGAGGGTTGGGCGAGGGGTTCGGAAGAAGCTGCGGCTGAGGAATCGGCGACGGGAGATTTGCGGAGGTAAATTGTCATGGTTGGGGGTGTTTCGGATTGGTTGTGGCGGTTAACGATCATGGGGATGGAAGGATTGTGGTATTTGAGGCGCGGGAGGTATTCTTTCCAGAATTTCCTGTTCAATCAATTGCGTTAGGCGCAGCTCTAAATTATATCGCCAAAAGAGATGAATTGCTAAAAAGAAAACGAGAAACAAAAAGAAAATAAAAAAAAAAGGACGAACGAACCTGGCTCCCATGTTGCCGCCCTTTAAGCCCATGGCAAAGTCCATGTGTATCCGGGTGACTTCCGCAGGCAGGACAGCAGCGCCAGGACCGCATCTTAGGTTAATGAGCTGTGAAGGTATATATGTAAGACGAGATCTCGCGAATCGAGTATTTGGGTATTGAGAATGTTTTCTTTTGTTCTTACTTTCTGTATATGATTTCTCAGTTAGCGAATATGCTACTTCATGTATATGGTGGAAATTGGGGGGAGGGGGTTTTACCTTTCGAAGGAGATTTAACCGCTCTCCTAATGACCTCATCTTGGCCTATGTCTTTGCGCCTCGACGTCGCGCAGGATGTAAAGCCAATTACTGACAGGGTTTGATTTACAGCAATTATCGCAACGCTTTTACCTCCATAGTTTATTCTCAAAGATTCAATTCTAGAAAATCGCAACTGCGATTGTTCAAGTGGCGGGCCGGCTAATCATCCGAAGCTTTTTCTTTTTTTTTTTCTTTATGGTGGGGTGACCACGCGACAGTGGGGGAGTCTGTCGAATCTCTAAAAGTTCATTTTTCTTAATTCATTTTTTCTCTTCTTTTTCTTTTTCTTTCCCTTTTTTAGGACATGATCTATGAATGATCTACAAATATCATTTTGACGAGAATGCATAGGGCTTTTGCAGCGCGGGTGCTGAAGCAGGCATTGAGGATAGGTGATGTTGCGACTTCAACGGGGGTGCCGCTATATCTATGTCCAGCAATTGTAGGACTATCAAGCCAGCTTTCGAGCATACGTCGAGCATCAGCGGCGAACATTTCTCAGCGGCGGGCGAACCATACTGAAGCAGCCTTAAGTGGCAATGCATCGGCGACAGTATCGGCATTGTCAGAACCACCACAGAATCCGACACGAAGCTTGCCATTGACATGTTCAGGGTGTGGCGCATTTTCCCAGACTGACGACCAAACCCAGCTTGGATACTTCGATGTGAGCAAAAGGAGGGTGAGGGAATGGCTGCACCCCGTTGCGCGACGTTTGAATATTTTGGGAGAAGAGGAAGACAAGATTGTGAGCGATGCGCTTGGATCGTTAGACCACAGCAGACTGGAAGAGCTTGGGCTAGATCCTGCGGAATTGATAAAAGGAGATGAGCTAGAAAGCGAGACAATGAGCTGTACGACAACATCCTCACCTACAATTTTATTTATTTTTCGATATAAATTTCAGGCTAACTTACTCTCGCAGTGATATCTTCCCATAAAGCGCCAGTTTGCGACCGTTGTCATGAGTTGTTACATTATAGCACAAAGGGTGACACAGCTAAGCTCACCATGTACCATCCGACCGTCGAGTCGCTGCGCGAAACGATTGAAGAGTCGCCACACAAATATAATCACATCTACCACGTCATGGATGCCGCTGATTTCCCCTTGTCTCTTATTCCACGACTCAATGTGCTGCTAGGTGACGTTCCGCTACGCACTCGCAATCGGCGTTCCAGAGCGGGCAAGTATCAGAATGATCGCCAGACCGAGATGAGCTTCATTATTACTAGGAGTGATCTCCTAGGCCCAACCAAGGAAATAGTGGATTCTATGATGCCTTATTTAAGAGATGTTCTGCGAGATGCGTTGGGAAGACTGGGTCAACGGATTCGCCTGGGAAATGTCAGGTGTGTCAGCGCGAAGCGCGGATGGTGGACAAAGACGGTTAAGGAAGATGTCTGGGATCGCGGCGGTGCTGGATGGATGGTAGGCAAAGTCAATGTGGGGAAAAGTCAGCTTTTCGAAGCTATCTATCCAAAAGGCAGAATGACTGACAAGCCTGAGCGCACCAGCGCATCGAAGGCTGACGAGAGTGCTTTGCCAAGTAACGACCATTCGGAAGAGATCAACTTTGGAGAGCTTCTTCCACCTCCCCAGCCGGCCAATAACTACCCAGACATGCCCATTGTTTCACCGCTTCCAGGAACAACGACATCCCCCATCCGAATTCCATTTGGTAATGGAAAGGGGGAACTAATAGACCTACCTGGGCTGGCACGCAGCGATCTTGAGTTATTTGTAAAAGAGGAGCACAGGCAATCACTCGTTATGAAAAAGCGAATCGTTCCCGAGCAGGTTTCTGTTCAGCTTGGAAAATCACTACTCCTTGGAGGAGGATTAATTCGAATCACTCCTCGGACACCGGACACGGTCTTTCTAATGTACAATTTCACACCGCTTCCTGAGCATCTCACGAGTACGGAAAAGGCTGCCGGACTTCAGAATCAAACCCAAAAATCCGTTGGCGTGGAGAATATATCTTTACCGGACGTTGGAAACAAGATGAAGCACGCTGGCACGTTCAAGCTTGATCATGATGTAACCAAGAAGAGAGCCGGGCCGCTGACCAGAAAGAATGCTGTTGGGTTGAACGTTGATCAGCTTGCGTTCCGTGTACTCTCTGTGGATATCCTCATCGAAGGTGTTGGATATGTTGAGATCGTGACACAAGTTCGCAAGCGAGCCTTGGAGCGCATAGTGGCATCTCAAAACGCAATCAGAGAGATTGATGAGCAGCAGCAGGAGACGAGATTTAAAGAGATGCCGCTAAATAACACCGACCCCTTTGCCCAAATGTACAACATGAGGAAGGATGGTGCCATAAGGGGCAATGACTCGAACCCTAAGCCACAACCGCGGCCCCAGGAGCATGCAGACTGGCCCGCTGTTGTTGTCTACTCTCCTGAAGGTAGATTTGTAGGTTCGAGACAGCCGATCAACGGGTGGCTGAATAACAAGCCACGAGAGCTACCCCAACATAAGAAGAGTCGGCCCAGGAGAAGCATGAAGGGAGCGAAGAAGCTGGATAAGCAGCGAAAGAGGGAGCAGCAAGCTGCTTAATAATTTATTCAATGGCATATATCAAACCCATATATAAGAATATTGTTGTATAATATTATGATGAACGTATATTATTATTATGATTAATGTCCTATCACTATCACCGTATAACACACACCAATGGAAGCTGAAGATTGAATTATATATAATAGGCTTCAAACGAATGAGAACATACCTAAGTAGTTCCTTAGCTTAATAGGTACCAGGGTTATGTCGTCACCACTTCTAATTTTGGGGGCAATTCTTTCCCACCGGCTTCTGGGATTGGCAATGACGCCACCTGACTAAATAATGCTGGTTGGGGGAAACCGCGGGGTCTTGCCTGTTCCTGGCCTCTTTTTTTTGGTTCTGCCGATGACATCCACTACTAAAAAACTAAAGTTCTCTTCACGATAATCGTCTCTTTTCCCTCTTTTCTTGTTCTTTTCTTCGTCTTTTTTTCAAATTACCCACAAACGGCTTCCTTTGTTTCGCATAGCGACGCTGAAAAGATTCTCAATATCGTACATTTACCTCTGTGCGACCAATAGACCCGCTAAAGGCGGAGCAACATAAAAGAATTTATCGTTGGAGGCTCCTACAAATCATACATCATCACATCATGGCGCAGCGACAGCAAGAGCGCGGCGCCCAGGCGCCCACAACGTCACAGACTACAACACATACTGCACAACCAGAGACGACAGAAAGTGCGCCGAGGGTTTTACGGTTGAGGGGACAACATAATACAACTGGAAGATCAGTGCAGTGGGCGGAGGATGTGGTTGATAACGAGGGATTGGGAAGAAAAAGCTCCAAAGGTAGGTTCGTGAAGGGGGAAGGGCTCCTATTCATCTGTTTCCGCACAGTGGAATATTGTGGATGAGGATAGAATTAAAACTAACATGTTGAATAGTATGCTGCATATACCATCGACCAAAAGCAGTGGACGAATCCAGCGACGAGTCGTCTTCTGATTCATCGTCATCCGACTCGGATTCAAACTCTGAGCCTGATAGCAAGAGGAGAGTAGGTGGTGAGAAAGATGGCTGTGGCCACTCCCATGGGCATGGGCACAAACACGGTCCCGGACGTAGTAAAAAGACGAATAGCAAGAAGAAGAGGGCACCGAGCCCGAACGCTTATGAAAAAATACCGAAACTTAAATCGAAAGAACTGGGTCAAGAAGTTTCCAAGTAAAATAATCCAACTACCGTAAGAATACGTCGCAGTTGGTAACATTAGATGGTTCGAATTTTCAGACGGGGGTTTACTGCTTTTTTACTGCTTTACTCATTATCTGGACTACTTTTTTTTTTTTTTAAATACTAGCATGGCAATTCCGAACAGACAGCGGGAGACTGTTTCAAAAGGCTTTGGGAAATATTCATTTATTACACGTCCGAGGGTATCATTGCAATACAAAGAGAAATCGGCAGGCATAGGGTAAAGGACACACAGGCATGTATCTATAAGTATACCACAGGATTATGAAATCATGCTATTAAAAAAAAGGGGAAAAAAGGAAAAGGGAGGAAAAGGCCAATCACGGCTCCCCAGCTTCAGCCCTCTTCCCGCTCTCAACCACAAAATACTTTCCAGCTTTCCTAGATGCTGTCCCCAGCGCATTCCAATTCTCAGCATCAGATTGGATGCGCTCTTTGACCTTTCGAGGCCGCTGGTAATGTCCCACGAATGTCTCCTTGGCTAGCACGTCTTTCAGATCGTTTAAGCCGATGGTATTCTCTCTAATTCCAGCTTCTGTCTCATCCCTGATAGCTCGAAGAGGCTCTACTCCTCTTGTATCAACTCGTTGTACAGCCCGCGCAAATTGCAGCTGACTCTGGAGTGTGGCGATCATGGATTGCTCTTCGGCAGGAGATTTTGGTAAGGGGAGCGCAGAGAGGCGCAACAGATGATGGAGTTGGGCCGGCGTGATGATTTCTAGAGGTTCAGAGGTCGATTGAGATGGAAGCAGGGAGCTGACGGACCAGGTTGGTTTGGAGAGGATGTCTTGGGCGGTTGAAGATGAGGAAGTTGACGGAGATTGCGATGACTTGGTTGATAGAGGGGCAGAGGCGACAATTCGGCGGGCCCAGGGGCCTTGACGAAGGCTTTGTCTCAGGCATGATAAACGGCATCTGGCGCAGAGTGGCATTTCAATGATTGTCTGCGAGAAAGTAATAGGCCAAGAAGGATCCGTGATTGGAGATTGGAGATTTGAAGCTTTTCACGGCAAGACATAAATGATAAAGTACGAAGAAACCTTCGTAGTATTTTATTAATTCGTTAAGTGAATACGGACCTGCCTGCAAGCCTAGTTTAGTCCTAATCCGGCAATATTAAGCAACCTTCGCCTCATCCCCACTAGCCAACTCAGCGTCGTCATAGGTCTAAGTCACGCCTAATAAAGCTTGCGGCACATTCGCTACCATTCGCCGGTTACTAGGTACTTCTAATAAATCCCCAGAGTATCATATTCCAAACCAAAGGATCTCCGTCTTACTGCCAGCGACTCCGTCTTTATACATCACGCCCTATCTTTACGACTTTGATACCCTCCCATACATAGAATCCTCGACATCATGGATGACCCTCAAGCTCTATCTCAACAGGTGCGCCTTTTTCTATACCTCTATACCCGGAGTACCTAGGGAAGCCAAAGAATAACCAACAGTACTAACAAATGGAGTTGGTAGGCTGAGAAGCTCGTGCAAAAGGGCAGCGGCGGCTGGAGCCTCTTTGGCGGCTCGGACGAGAAGTTTTGGGATGCTGCCCGACTATTCAAGGAGGCAGCTCAGGCATACGAACGCCAGGGCCAGAGTGCGCATCTATCTTGTTCCCTCTTCTCCCCTCTTTCGAGCTCCCCGATGACTTTTTTTGAGGGGAGCCTTTGGTGTCTTTACACTGGCTGACTTTTATTCCCTTTTTTTTTTCTTTTCTTGTGTTATAGATATCCAAGCTGGCAAAACACATGAACGAGCTGGCGAAGTACGAGAGAAGAGCCTCAAGGAACTCACCGACGCTGCCGACAGCTACGTCGAAGCCTCGGATGCCTACCGAAAAGACGATCCCGAAGCAGCGATTCGTTGCCGAGAAAAAGCCTTTGCCTTGATCCAGCAATCCACCAGCGAGAGCAAGCAGACGAGAATGTCGAGAGTCAAGGAGATCCTAGGTCAGATTTATGAGCATGACGTAAAGGATCTGAAGAAGGCGAGGGAAGCCTACAAGGAGGCCGCCGAGCGGCTACCAAAGGCGAGAGAAATGTGCGTTGTTGTTTTGCTTCATTCTTTTACTTCCGTCTCCCTGTAGAAGATGGGGGGGGGGAGGTGCGTATATAAGTCGGAAAACTACTTGTTGCTAATGCGCCGGTCGTGACATTGATAGGAATGCCAACAAGCTATGGACTCAATACGCCGATCTCGCCGCTCTAGATGAAGACTACTACGTCGCCATCGAAACTTACGACCGCATCATCAACTCTATGCTCGGCAACGGCACTATGAAATGGAGTCTCTCCGCTTACTGCTTCAAGGCAGGCATCTGCCACCTCGCCACCGGCGACCTAGTCGGCACCCGACGCGCCGTCGAGTCTTACCGTCAAAAGGACGGCGAGTTCTCCTCTCAATACAAGTACAAGCTGATTGAAGACCTGTGCGACGCCATCGAAGCTCACAGCCAAGATCAGTTCACTGAGGTTTTATTCCAATTTGATCGCACCAGCAGGCTAGAACCGTGGATGACGGCGATTTTGATCAAGGTCAAGGACTCAATCGAGGCTCCAGATGATGAGTTTGCGTAAAAAATAAATAAACAAATAATAAAGTAACTGAAATAAAGGAGGATGTTGTTACAATGAGGGGAATTAGGATGTAAGGGTTTATTGTTTCTTGGGCACTGTCTGGTTATCAGGATGGAAACGTTTTTGTGTTTTTTTTTTTGTTGTCGTCAGACAAATGAAAGTGTTACATTGTTCGAGCTCTGCACCCGCCATTGGCTTCTTCTTCATCGGGTCTTGATTTGAATCGGAAACATGGCTCTCTTCTTTTTTCTTTTTTTTGTTTATTTTTTCTTTTTTTTTTCAGGCTGATCATGCGCCATAGGCACAGGAGTCCAGCTTTGCGCCAGACGGGCAAAGATTCATCATCTTTGAATGTTAATCCATATCATATATTCATCTCTTGATTCATGAAAGCTACCTAATATACACACTGTGACGCGGTTAATCATCTCCCTCCTACTAATAAATTATGACTGCCAAGTGTCCTCCTTGACCACTTCGGTAACACAAGCCACTGCGGGAACTGTGTAAGTGTGATTAGGGTCACTCTCCCAGGTCACGGAGCCATCCGAGCCCACATTGATGTACTTGTACTCAAACGACTCTCCAGCTGCGAGATTGATTGTTCCCACCCACAGAGGATGGTTTGTAGCGTAGTTTACAGCACTTAGAGCGATTGCGTCGCTCGTGTTCCAGTTGCCCAATGTTTCAGCACTGCCAGCGACTTTGATAGTCTGGCCAAGCTGCGTTGTAGCAAGCTCGTGGAAAGTCACAGCAACTGAAGATGGGGTAGCACATGGGATGGGTGTGAAAGGGGTGCCCGAAACGCCAGCCTTGGGAGTCTGCGATGGTGGGAATGACGTGGCTGTGGGACTTGAGTACGATCCAACCACAGACGTCGCAGAGCATGTTGTAGGGATCGAAACAGCGTTACTGTTAGCCCACGAGGGGGGGACAACACCAGCTCGGCGAGCGGCTGCGGTCAACAAGGAGGCATACGACCAGGTCAGGTGTACGGCTGAGAGGGGGGTGCCAGTGTTTTTGTCGAATTGTTCAGAGAGCGAACCATCAGAGGGGACATATTTTGCGGCTACGCTAATGAACCCATCGGCATATGTAGAGACGGCGTTAATGATGGACGTAAAAGTGGACGAGCTGCTGGAATAAGTTCCAGCCGTCACACTGGGGACGAGATCCTTGAAGAAGGGCAAAGAAATAGCTGTCACGGTGATTGAGCCCGTTTTCTTCCAAACGTAGAGAGAATCGTACAGCTGCTCGGCGGCAGCAAATGTAGCCAAATACCATGGGTTCCCCTTGAAATAGACGTCTTCCGAGTATCTGCCGACTGCGATGGCAGTACCGACAGGGATTCCTTTGTTGACACCATAGATGGAGCGGAAGGAGTCGACAACGGACTTGAGGTTTGAAAGAGCTTTGTCGCTACAGGGCTGGAAGGTAGCGGCATCACAGCCAATGCTAGGATCGAAGGTGTGGATAGATGCGAGAAGGGAGTTTGCATCTTTCCCGGTTCTGCCATCATTGCTGTTGACTGTACACAAACCATTAGCATCTCATGTCCATTTTCTAATGCATATATGCGCTGATGAAAACGTACTGTTGGAGTCTACATATCCGCCAGAAGATACCCAAAATTTTTGGAGGAAGCACAGAATCTGAGGAGCAACAGCGGAATAGCTGCTACCCGACTGGCCAAGAGTGGCAGCAAGTGTGGCGCCCTCGACAAGTGCTAAGGAATTGAGTTAGCATTGTTTCCTACCAGTTAAGCCGAGGGGCTGGTTCAATGTTGGGTCCTACCTCGATGCTGGTTAGCAACAGTAAAAAACGAACTTCCATCAACTTCCTCCCATAGGTCAAAACCGGTTTGATTCCTAGAGTCAAAAAATTAGCAACCAGCGCCATTGATATGAGAGTTAAAATGGTAACTAGTCCAATCACTCACCAGTATTGGGCTACGTAATTAAGATCATTCCGGACAATGGGCCAGATAATGTTAGATACCGTTGACTGATAATTGTTGTTAATAAGCCATTTTGAATAGCCAATTAGCGCAATAGCTCGGAGAGCCGGACCGTCGCGCTGTGGTCGACCCCAGTTGCCAGTGAATTGGTTCAAGGTCAGCTCGAACTTGGGTTCACCAAGACCGGATCCGTCTGATAAGGACCCGGATGGATTTGAAATGCCCTGAAGAGTAACTTGAGCAGCAATGTACTGTTGAATGTGGCTTTGCAGGCCAGCATCATAGTTTTGGGTGAACCTGTCAACAATGGATTTGAAGACCAGAGCGCTGTCTCTTGTCCACATATAATAGTCTATATCGACATTCCTATTAGTATGCAACAGACACGACTTAAATCGCCTCTATGAACTAGACTACACCATAAACACTTACAGTCTGGATCGGTTGTACTCGGTGATGCAATTACAGCACCACCCGATGTACCAAAGGCGCGGCATCCATCGGGGCCAACATTACAAAGGAGGTTGTTTAGCGCAATAGGACTCTCGGTGTTGATAAAATCGTCAACGGATCGTTTTGTGATATCAGATGCACCATTCGATCCTGGCCTTCCCAGAACCTTTTGAACAGCAAACGAGCCAAGCAACACAGCCGTCGACAAGACGTGCATGATGGGCGGAATCAAGGAGGAATGTGAGGAAACGTTGAGAGAGAGAGCTGAGGCCGTCGACTGGCTCACGGCCAAGTCCATGGCGAATGCGGGCATCTCTTATACAGAGCCCGGAGTGCTAGTGGCGGTGGTAGCAACAACGGCGTTTTCTCTTCACCGATCTTGCCAAGCGAATAGATTGTTGCGCGCGCAGTATTTCGTAGATACCGAACAGTAGTGCTCAGTCGTCTCTTCGGACTCGGACCGACAAAAGGTCTACAGGGCCAAGAGTGGGCGAGCGGATCATCCCCATGGGGAACTGAGGGCCGGATGGTTGTGAAAGGGCCGATTCTCCGGGACAAAGTGCCGTTGGGTTTTGCGGTGCGACCTAGAAAGAAAAACTTACCGAACTGGCTGGGTGACGCTTGCTATAAAATAGCAAAAAATCTTCAAAATCAGCCAGCCCAGCTTCTTCAGCAGCCCAGCCTAGCGTGAGAATGAAGCAAGCAATATTATGCGGTGTAGCGTAGCAAAACGGTAGAGCATGACCAGGAGCAGGCAGATGCTTCCTTTCAGCAGCCCTTGCCAAGCAGAATCAGGTCAGCTCGGTGAGATCCGAAGAGTCGGTGATGCGGCGGGCTCGGACACCAGCGGGTGCCAGCGGGATGCCAGCTGATGCCAGCGAGCACGGCCCAATCATGGTCGGATCCTCATCTTCTTTCCTACAAACGGAGAGCCAACGTGACTAGCCAGACTCAGATCCGAGGCTGCGTCAGGCAGAGAGCCCCATCTTACAGCGAATAGGCTGGGAACGCGTCATTAGTCACGCTGCCAGGGAAGCAAGCATACAATTAGCATGCTATGGGCAAGCTAAGGGAGGATGAGGAGGAGGGGAGGCAAAGTCAAGAGAAGTAAGGAGTCACTTAGCTATGACCTATCATATGTATGGATTCGTACGTACCGGTGAGGAGGTGGATTAACTTGTTGATTCCTTGATTACGGAGTAATTGAATTAACGATATGGGGATGTGCTTGAAGTGTCCAGGGGCTGATGCTACATTAACTCCGCATCTTCAACTCTCGCCCCCGTGGGGCAGAATCCTTGGAACACTGAGTTCAGGTTTCCCGCCGCCGCTCTCACCCACTACCGCCCTAGTCTCCGGTAATTAGTTGCCCTACCCTAGACTAACTAGGAGATTTACGCCCGAACACTTTAAAAATATTCCCAACATGGGTTATATCATCGGGACTTTTGTGTGTTTTTTGTTTTGCGTCAACGTACTGAATATCTGAGGAAAATATATGTAAGATTTTTTTTTCCAGCCTTTCAAGCACAGTCAAGCAATCCTTTTTGGTGGCTGCGAAGCGAGACCGAGTCGGCGTTACTACTACTTTAGTATTTATTATGTTTCACAAACAACCGAGGACTCGTGATGATAATTGGGCTAACATGATTTGCAGCTGGCTACTAAGACCGAGTTGCTCCGAACAGCTGAAAAGGCAAAAGGAAACAAACAAAAGGGGAAAAGAAAAAGGGCCGTGACTAGCCATGCCTTTCGAATCAGGGAAATCACATGCATTGAAAAATATATGAACTCAATTAATCTCATCCAGTTGCCTAGCTTGGTTGCCAGGATGGCTGGGCGGGCGCTTTCGGCGTGAAGGTGCCAAACATCTCCAGAATAGTCAAAGATTGACATTACAAGCCAAGTCGCTAAGAACAATCTGGACAATTCCAGGAGGCTGTCTGCGGCTCCTATTCCGTCACAAGGCCTTGTTAATTTTCTTCTTCTTTTCGTCTGCCCCACCACCGTGGGATCCTAATTTATATCCTCAATCTATCGGGATGTTACTTCGTGAATATGACCGAGTTGCACATTTCACAATTCTACAGCTGTACTTCGTATTTAGATTGCATCATCAAGTCACAAGGTTGACGAGCGATGCTTAATGCTGCAGCAGAAATACAGGCATCGATATGTAGGCATCCCATGGTTTTCCTCAACCTCACCGGCCAACGGCCTTGGAAAAAAGGGACGGAATATGGGGCCTCCGAATCTTCCAGCCACAACACTCGAGCCATCCTGCGACGGCGAATGAGGCAGCTGGAAGCCGAGTTGTTCTTGGACCTGTCGATAGGATGATTGACACCATAGCAAGTTGATGGCTCCATGGAGTTATCGAGCTGCACAGCAGTCAACCCTAGCACAAGAATGCAGAGGACTGCTGAGCACAGATCCGTTTGTTTGTTAAGAAGAGAGAAAATCCAAAAGAAAATTTAGCGATAGAGACGTTATATGGCGTCGCGATAAGATTGGAGTGTGGACAATGGCACGTGATATGGAAGTATTTCGGTTAAACTACTGCCACTGCTGATAGAGTTGGATCCACTAGGTATTAGATATGTACATACATAGCAGTACCTAATCTAAGATGCTCGGGCTGACTTTCTTTCCATGCTCGCGACAAATTGACAAGCTCTCTCAAACTTGATTTAACTACAAATAAATAACCATGGATGCGGCAACGATTGAAGAGACAAATCGCATCCGGATATCGCTAGGCATGAAGCCTTTGCCGGTACCCGGAGCTGATGTGTCAGACTCGCATCAAGCCGCGACGTCGGATCTTGACGATGAAGAACCCGCAAGCACCGTCGAGACCCGCCAAGCGCAAGCCTATGACAACTATAAAAAGGTCCAGGAGGAGGAGGCTGCCAAAAAGCGGCGTGAGGAGAAGGCGGCAGCTATACGAAAAGCTCGAGAGAAAGCTCAACGACTGGCTATCTTAGAGGGGAAAGGGCTTGGCGAGGAGGATGAAGGTGGTGATCTTGATGCGAAGGCGTGGTTAACAGGGCAAAAGAAGCGACAAAAGAAGATTGACAAGGCAAGGAAGCTGGAAGAGGAGCTTGCTACAGCAGAAGCAGCAGCGGCCGCTGCTATCCAATATACTTCCAAAGACCTTGCTGGCATCAAGGTTGCTCACGATTCAACATCCTTTCTAGATGGAGATGAACAGGTCCTTACCCTGAAAGATACAACAATTGATGAAAATGAGGAAGAAGGAGATGAGCTTGAGAATTTAGATATTCGAGAACAAGAAAAGCTCACTGAGAGATTGGATCTCAAGAAGAAATTAAAGGGATACAATCCGAATGATTATGAGGATGGCGAGGGTAGTATCCTGGCACAATATGACGAGGAAATCAACGGCAAAAAAGCGAAAAGGTTCACTCTTGATAACGATGGAGCCATCGCAGAATTGTCAGATATCCTTGATCAGCCAGAGCGAAAGGGAAAGAAGCTTCAGTCAATAAGCCTTGACGATATTATTGGTATGTATAAAAAACCCCAAACTGAAACCCTGACTCGCACGCTCTAGGCTAACATTTTGACTCTAGATGACGCTACACCTTCATCAGACTATGTTGCTCTCTCAGAGATCAAAGTGAAAAAGCCTAAGAAAAAAAAGAGCAAGGGCACAAGACAGAAACAGCGTGATGAAGATGATATCTTCCCTCTAGAAACTACCCAAGCAGACACTGGTGCTATGGATATTGACTCCAAGGAGGCATCTATAGCTCGAAAGCGAAAGGTTGAAACCGATACCTTTGCCGATGACGAAGATCTGCAAGCATCGCTAGCGATTCAAAGGAAGAATGCTCTAAAAAAGCGCAAAAGGACACGACCAGAAGATATTGCCAGACAACTTAAAGAAGAAGAAGAAGAAGAAGATCCTGAGCGCTTGGCGGAGGAAGCCCAAAGTAGTGGCCTTGTGATTGGTGAGATATCTGAATTCGTGGCAGGCTTGAGCAAGCCGGAGGATGAGGACCGCCAGTCAAGAAAGCAAAAGCAGGCTACGAAAAGTCCCGAATTGGATGAGGATCGCGACATGGTTGATGAAGACGAAGATCATGATATGGACGATGACGAAGTGGAGCATCTTGAAGCCTCCTTAGCGGCTCAGCGAGAGGAAGAGGAGAAGGAGACACAAGACGAAGGAGATGATGGGGGAGTCGAAGATGAAAAAATTGTTGGTGAAGGGATGGGGGCAGCCCTTGCATTGCTTCGAGAGCGAGGACTTCTCGAATCTAAGATGGCAAGTGGGACTTATGAAGACTTCAAAACTCGAGAGGAATTTCTTTCAAGGAAGCGAGTTTTGGAGAACGAATTGGATGAGCAAACACGACAACAGAGGGAGCGTGACAGGATGAGTGGTAGGTTGGACCGCATGTCCGTTCGGGAAAGAGAGGAATGGGCCCGCCAGCAAAACACGCATCGTGATCACCAACAGTCAAAGAAGATGGCTGAACTTTTCAATGCGGGCTACAAGCCAAACGTCGAGTTAAAGTATGTTGATGATCACGGCCGTAGATTAGACCAGAAAGAAGCGTTCAAACACCTGAGCCACCAATTTCACGGAAAAGGTAGCGGCAAGGGCAAGACAGAAAAGCGTCTGAAAAAGATTGACGACGAAAAGCGACGCGAGGCTCAAAGCATGTTCGACGCAAGCCAGAATGCTGGCATGAATTTGGCGACAGCACAACAACTAAAGAAGCGCAGGGAAGCGGGAGTTCGGCTCGGTTAAGCCCAGAATAAAGACGCAACTATTTTTTTTTTTTTTTTTTTTTTTTTTTTTTTTTTTCTATTTGGCGAAAAAAACAACCTACCTGCCTACCTACACTTACTTAATTATATCGATTGTTGGTTTTTTTTAGGAAATCTAAAGGAGATTATTTAAAACAGGTGCTTCTTCCTTTTTTTCTTCTTCTTCTTCTTCTTCTTGTCATGTTCTCTTTGCTCAAATGTGTTTCATCTCTTGCTGACACTGCTAGAGTCGGGGTATTGAAAGTGGTGTACCTACTCGAGGTTCGTCACGTAAGCTCCCCTCCTCCTCCTCCTCCTTTCTCCTCCATTCTACTTGATGATGGCAGCAAATTCCTGTGTATCGTGATATGACTTTCCATATTCTTTTCCCACACAACCAATGTCTTATCCCTGTAATGATATGATGATCATAGTCGTAAAATAAGGCAAATCATGATATGTAAAGATGTAACCCACCGTGATGATTTTTGAGTTGAAAAATACAAATGATGTTGGAGCTAGGCGCCACGAGGGAAGTATATGTAGAAAAACGAGAAACTAAGTCGGAGGAGAGATTGAAAGTTGCTGTAGCACGATATATTTGCTAAATCTAGGCGTTCAATAACACTCACGGGTCTACGTTTCTTTACACTGATGAAGTAGTAAAATGTCACCTGGTATCGTATATTATTGTATGTATATTTCATATAAGTACTCCTAAAATGTCAACCTTTATATCAATAAAGAAGTACTGGTCATACATTAATTCCAAAATTCCCAAATGCTGCGCCAAAGCCAATATCAAAAAGAAAGAAATGTAGTAAAAAAAAACAAAAAGCAGTCTATAATTTGACCCTAGCTCCAATACCCCGTCCTTCATAATGAACAGTCTCTATCCAATTTCCGATTCTTATTGTTGCCTCTGCCTTAGCATCCAGCTTCAATGAGCCATCCATTGCATCAATCAGTTTATCATAACCGATGCTATCGGGCGACCACGTGACAGGGAGTCGCGGAGTCTCCGTCACACCAGGAGGCGCGTCGAACGGCTCATCATAAAGGATGTGGCCAACAGGTTCTGTATGATTGTAGTATGCTGTGGCGTTTATCTTCTCAATGTGTATAGTGTTTTGTTTCAGTGGAGATGCGAGACGGAAAGAAGCAGAGGAAGAGAAAATGTGAAAGATGGCATCTCTCACGTAGCTTTTATTCTGATCTTGGCCAGTCTCATCTTCCGGAAGTTTGATTCGAGGTGTCGGTAAGGTGATGTTGAACTTTGAGAGGGCGTCACCAATAATAGGCAGCCCTGGAATGCTATGTTGATGGGTTCTAAGCGTAAGTGTTGTGTTCCTACCCGACAAGTAGTCAGACAGCAACTTTGTAGCAGCCTTGTGGCTTTTGCCTCCACCAAGAGATACTGGATCCCAGGTGGCGAAGACTGCCAGATTTGTGTTGTTTCCAAGTTGTAGGTTAAGATTATTGGTAGTAACTTCTCCGATTAACAGTCCTTTGCTGAAAACATGGACAGTCGCAAAAGGGATAAAAGCCGTGTAAGGTGTAGGATTCGTTAGGTTGACTGATGCCTGCATATGAACCGAATGCTTTGTTGTATTAAGTATGACCAAATTGGAGACGCGCGGGTCAATTTTCGTAAGCGATTTGCCTGGAAGCTCTGTTCCATTTCGTTAGCAGAGCTATCCTTGGACGTCTTGTGAGGTGTCACATAATCGTACTTTCAATAATCAAAAGACGCGTTATGTCACCGTCACAAGCGGGCCACGCAAAAGACTACCAAGGCGAAGACAGACGTTTTACTGGGATCTTGCCCTTTGCTGGGACATCTTTGAGAACCAGATCTCCAAGCACTGTTGAGACCTTGACGTCAACAAGAGAGCTAACGTCAAGAAGGATGTCCTTGTCACCGAGTAAAAGTTCCCCCATTACATCACTGAAGACATCGCCATCAGTAATATCGAGAGGAACATTGGCGATCCTAGATGTGATTTTGAGCATGGTTTTATCATCCTCAGGATCACTGATCTTGGTTGAGTTCGCCTTTTGCCACCGTCGCACGTTTAGTTCACCAAATTTTTTGCCATCATAAAATATATCACCACTGGCTCGAAGACTGTCGACGCCAATGTCAACATTCAACTCTGAGGGAAGTTCTGCCAGGACTTGAATCGTTCCGGACACACGAGGCTTTGAGTCGGGGTCGTTGGGATCCGCAAAAGGACTTGGAAGCTTGAAGTCGACATCCGTAATAGAGAGATTTCGAATAGCATCATCAAACGATCGGCCTGGAAAGCTGATCGGGACAGTAATGCTACTGAGGAAGGATCCGACCCACTCGGGGACGTCTGGATTCTCTGATTTGGAACCGCGAACGAATATCTGGGCATCCTCACCATTCATGTAATGCTTAATAAAATAATCCAATGGAGACATCTTGGTTAGGGGGCAAGCTCGAGTAAGCGTGTCTGGTATGTCGTTGATCAGGCCACTGGCATCGACCGTGACATTGGCATGCGGCTCCACGTCGACTGGCTTGGTGACTGCAGTAGCCACCATGATGTAGGACTCAGATGGATCACAATTGGGAACGAGAATATCAAATGCAAGCGGTGGAACAGTGAGACCAACCGGGTGGTCGTTGTACACGATGATTGACGCATTCGCACCAACGGCCATCCGTCCACCATCACCGGTAGGAACGTCATGGATGTTGAGACGGTCTATTTTGTATTCGGGTAGAGATGGAATTTCCTTGGCTGTAATGGAATTAGCAATAATGCACCATCAGGATATAAGTGAATATTTTTCATATTATTGATTTTTCTCCAAAGTATATTGAAGCAAAGGAGCGGTAGAGAGATTGACCTTCGAAAACCATCGACTCAACCATATCATGGGTCCCAAGAGGTAATATGCCAGATTTGATACGAAGTGCAGCCGAGCCAGTCACCTTGACCTGCTGAAGCTTGCCATCTAGCCAATCATTGACGATCTGGCGTAAGCTCTCAGAATCTCCAGGCTTGAGATCGGCAACGAAGTCTAACACGGTAGTGTGCCCATCAACCAGCTGAATTGTCAACGGCGGCACGACAGCAGAACCTAGGAGAGCATTATCATAATTTGGCAAGTTTACGCGAACATTTGTCTCCTCGGTGTCGAGCTTTCTAATGATGCTAGTTGCTAGCCTGCCAAGGCGTCTTGCTGAGTCATCTTTGACTCTTGATCCGTCGAGTTTGAAGTTGGCTTGGATTCGCGCACGAACTCCGTCCGGGGTAAGCGATTCGAGAGATAGGCCGGTCGGTTCGAGAACAGCAGCACTCTCAGCATAAGACTTGACGGCGGGAGGGACAAGGAAGCCCAGAACCATGACCACCACAGTGAGGGCGGCTAGGATTACGATGGCAATGATTGAAGGCCATCGCAGGCGGTATTTCGGCTTCGGCTTTGATAGGGAGTTGTTTAGGCTATCGCTATCATTGCTACTATCTTCATTCTCGGGATGATCGGTGTCGGAAAGTAAGGGCGAAGCCTCAGTTGTTGTAGGTCTGCTTTCATTATCCGACGATAGCAAAGGAGATGTCTCCGATGCCCTCGGTGTATCGTGATCTATCATGGAATCATTGGCAGAGCGGGAAGATGGGCCATTGAAGCTGAATGCCACCTTGAAGTCGGGCATGACTGTCCTGCCAGTTTGAGCGAGTCTAGGCGTGCAGGCTACGCAGTATGAGGCGTCCCCAGGGAGACCTCACTTGGCAGAGATTTGTTGTGTTAGGTATATTCGGGTCTAGTCGGCGGCCCAGAATCTACAAATTGTCAATACGAGCGGTGGCCGCACAATAGGACGGAAATAATCACTCCTGCAAGATGAACTACCCAGGCAACCAGGCTCGTTCAGATAGATGGGTCGAGATGGCGAAATGAAACTTTGGGGTTCTTAGTTGTTGTCGTCACGATCCGGCAATGGGGGTGGAGAGATACGGAGCTCGGAGCATCAGGTGCGTGCGTGGCGATGGATATAATTGGTTGATTGAAGCCGCATCTGCTTAGTAACACTTCTTTAGCCCCTGAAGAATGGGAGTACCTGCGTATTAGGGGCATTGTTTCTGCCACCGCCTTACCAAGTACGAATTAGTTGTACTACAGTATATACTTCGTAGCGGAACTTACATTTGCTAACCGAATATAGTTAGTGTATAGCAAGAGGTACTTCGTATCTGCGGACTAGCAGTAGTCTTTTGACAAGAAATGTGACCGATCAAAGTGACCCGATCTATCTATGCTTGGCAGATATTGTGCTCAGATTGAGGTTTCTTAGTTGCTTATACGAGAACACCTACTAGATACTACCTACCTAGATGCCTACTAGACCTCCCTATCTAACGTTACAATGATATAGAAGTGTGTGCTCTGTGCTTTGTACTTTGGGGTGTGTCTACCAATGGATTTTATGCCCGACGACCTTGTTATCTTCTACTCTCCGCTTCTTGCATCTCCACAGAGCTACTCCATACTCAATATCCCGTATAACACTAGTTCTAGTCGCGCGGGACTTCCTTTTGATTTCTTATTGCACTCTATTATACAAGTAGGGCTAGTCCTTCCTTTATGCCCCTCACGTGTAATATCGCCGCGCAGAATGCAGAGTCTGCGAGACGGCGAGACGGTGTCTTGGCATTTCTCCTGTCGCGCGACCAAACATCTGGCTTAAGTTGACGAAGGAATACCGCCGACCCGCGATTCCGTGCCAAGGGTATCACTAGCTTCCTCTTTTGGTAGAAAGACTGAGTTTTAGCAATGCTGGTGAAGAATATAAGCATGACAAAACATCGGCGTCATAACCTGCTGCATCCGGAAGACGATCATGGGCACCTTTGGTAAGTATAAATTATGAAATTTGCGGCCTCTATATTGATGGGTTGCGCTACTCTAAGCTATTTACATGACACATTGAGCTTAATAATTACTCTAACTTTCATAGTGGACCTAGTCATCTTACGCGTCTTAACCAGAGTGAGTTAGAAAGCGACAAATTTCGCTTCTATGTACCACGAATATCATCAGAGCAGCAGCAAAGTTAAGGTGCCAGTATGTGTCTCAATGGCCCATGTCAAGGACCAATTAGTATGAAGATGGAATAAGTATCATCTCTCTATGCATTCAGGTTCTGAGAGTGAACTACGGTGGAATTGAAACAAGACAGCGTGGTAACTCCACCACCCGTCAAATTACCGTGTCCGAGGGCGTGGTATTGATGAATAAACTACTACGACTAATAGTATAAGCATTTGATACTTATAACTATGCTTAGATTAGCTAGTATGGTCTTATAAGTGGGTTCGAAACGAATACTAACCGACATTACAAACAGATAGATGCTAACTCAGTCTTGTGATATGGCAAGTAACGTAGGCATTCACGAGCAAGCTTACTACGAGGGTTACTTTAGATCTGTTTCACAAGATTGGCTTTAAAGTTAATCCACCAGTCACGGCTCAGTCCATCTTCATTTTGTTTGTCGATCCCCTTCCCAGCCCGATGCCAAGGAACTACCAAATGGCTACGGTTGAGGATCCGCCGAGATCCAACCGATATGTGGTGGCATCGCTCGATTGCAGCCCCATAGTCAGGAGCACCGCTGAAGTACATTGGATAGGTTTGCTTAGGGCCATCTTTAATTGAAGGGTGCATCTTTCTCCGCTAATATGACAAAACCTCCAGCATGACATTGATGCTGGTTGACTTGGGAGGCATATCACATGCCATTCCCTTGTCCTTTTCGTTCAGCAACGCATTAAACGCAAGTATAAGTAACCATAGCTCTGTTCATTCCTTTCCCAAAGATTCTTCTCCTTCTTACACAATCAAGCTGTCCTCGTTTTTCACAAAGACCACCAGCAGGAGCAAGAATCACTCTCAAAATGGTTGCTATCACATCCATCTTCGCCGCTGCTGTGGCTGTCCTACCAGCAGCTAGTGCCACCCGACTCTTCTACAATGATGGCCACCTCAGCGGCTGGAATTTCGTCCGCCACGAGAACATTGGCACCGTATCTGAGGTATCTAATGTCGCTTACAAGGGCAACAGTGCTCTCAAGATGACTCAGACCTACACTCCTGGCTACACTGGGCGCTATCACTCCGAGGTCGATCACAACACTGGCTATAAGCGTGGCGATGAGCTCTTCTATGGTTTCGCGTTCCGCCTGTCTGAGGACTGGCAGTTCCAGCCCCAATCCTATAACATTGCCCAGTTCATTGCCAACCGCCCCGGTGCCGGTTGCGGCAGCGATGACTGGATGCCCTCCACCATGATCTGGGTCCAGGGCAACCAGCTGACCACCCGTATCGTCAGTGGTCATTACCGCCAGCCCAACTGCGGTCGCAGCATCAAGACCCTCTCCAATCTTGCTCCTGTCAGTGCTGGACAGTGGCACAGGGTTATCTTGCAGGTCAAATGGGCATCCGACAACACCGGGTACTTCAGGGTCTGGTTCGATGGTGTCAAAGTCAGCGAGACGTTGAACGTTGCCACCACTGTTGACGACAACAGTGAATTCCAGTTCCGTGTCGGTCTGTATGCTAACAGCTGGCACGATGACGGCCATATGACCGGCACCCAGAGTCTCCGCCAGGTTTGGTACGATGAGGTTTCTGTTGGCACTACATTCAACGACGTCAACCCCGACCTCAACTAAGTCGAGGATCGCTATGAGCTTCTTGTGACGCTTGAATGATATTTAATATTGTTAAATATTTATACATCTCTCTATATTGCAGAGCACCTAGCGCATTGCTATACGGTTCCGCAAGTAGACGTAAATAGTTCAAAAGCAAGCATTGCTATACATTATTTTACATATTAAATTTATACATACATACATATCTATTAATCAATCCACAGTCAAAATTCGTGAATGGGGTTTCTCATAGTCTAATATTGAGTAAGGCATATTGTAGGCTACCTTACGTTTATAAGCCTCCAGTTCTCCTTAAAGTGCTTGCATGTTTATCCAGGGTTAGGGTAGTAGATTTGATGGCTACGGTAACTATAGCGATCGACCCCACATTTCTTTTAGCAAACTCATCGGAGTATCGATCGGTTCGATGACTCTTCAGCAGCATTAATTCTTTGCTCTGACCAATCTTTTTTTTTTATATCATAAATTAAAATATTTGCCTGAGTTTGGATTGATTCACTGAGATTCATCAAATCGCTAATTGGTATTTTCTCATCCCGCAATCGTAGCCGCAGTCATACCGATTCTAAGCAAATCTTCAGCTACATCTCTCTCACTCTCTCACACACTCTAGAATTAAAAATCATGAGGACCGCAGCAGTGCGAGCATTTCGGGGCACGGTTAGCGGCCTCCAGAGCCGAGCCTACTCACAGGCCTCCTCTAAGCCCAGGCATCTCATGTCCATCAGTGATCTTACGCCTTCAGAATTCTCTGCCCTAGTGCGCAATGCTGCTACCCGAAAACAGGATGTCAAATCTGGTCGTGTGTCTCGACTAAGCAATGGCTTAGCTGGCGAGACAGTGGCGATGATGTTTAGCAAACGAAGCACAAGGACTCGCGTATCGACTGAGGCGGCGGTTACGATGCTCGGTGGGCATCCCATGTTTCTGGGCAAAGATGACATCCAACTTGGCGTCGGTATCTTCTAGTTCTAATGTTGATTTGAGGAATTAATCGTTAATGCTACGGACAGGTCAACGAGTCACTGTATGATACCTCTCTTGTCATTTCATCAATGACCTCTTGCATGGTGGCCCGAGTTGGCCCTCATTCTGATGTCACTGGGCTAGCAGAGCACTCAACAGTGCCTGTTATTAACGCCCTCTCAGATGATTTCCATCCTCTGCAAACCATTGCCGACTTTGTCACTATTTACGAAACCTTCCCATCTTCCCTATCAGATAATAAAAGTCTCAACCTAAACGGCCTAAAGGTAGCCTGGGTTGGAGACTCCAATAACGTGCTCTTTGACCTTGCTATCGGCTGCGTCAAAACAGGAGTCGATATAGCTGTTGCCTCACCTAAGGGATATGGTATTCCCAATCACATGAGGCAACTCATTAATTCGGCTGCTAATAATGTCAAATCACCTGGCAAGCTGTCTGAAACGACCATTCCAGAAGAGGCTGTTAAGAATGTCGATATCTTGGTGACTGACACATGGATCTCAATGGGACAAGAGACCGAGAAGCAAAAGAGACTGCAAGCTTTCGCTGGGTACCAAATCACTAACGAACTGGCAAAGCGAGGCGGGGCCAAGGAGAACTGGAAGTTCATGCACTGCTTACCTCGACACCAGGAGGAAGTTGCTGATGAGGTGTTCTATAGCCCCAGGTCTCTCGTGTTTCCTGAGGCGGAGAACCGACTTTGGGCAGCCGTTGGTAAGTCAGCTTGTTACTCATTGTACAAAGAGAACATATCATTAACCTTTCTTCTTTTCACAGCCGCGCTGGAAGGCTTCGTTGTAAACAAGGGCGTACTTGAGTAATAAGCGCAAGTAATTCACGGGTATTATTGGGGCTTAGTTGGGATGTACGCGTAACACATAGGTAGTAAACTTGAATTCATGAATTGCTAAACCAACGACCGTTTCCCCTCCAGACGCCAAGTGTCTAAAGACCCTAGCTAGGTACATACGATATTTGTAGAAAACCGTAAATATATATGTATATATATATTCGTAAATCATCCAGGAGGAAGCTGGCTAGCATCAACAACTTCATCGGCTTCCTTGATCACAGGCTCTTCGCTATTCTTATACAGTGGTGATCTAGGCAGGGCCATCAAACCAGTACGGGCAGACTCCAAAATTCCAAAAGGAGAAACTAATTTCAAGAAGGAATCAATTCTCGACTGCTTGGCGGAACTATTACAGATTTTAGTAAGAGGCGCCAAATACTCTCAATGAGGCACGGATAGAATGGGACCTACACTTCAACAATGCAACTAGTAGTACTAATATCCAACACTTTGCCTCCAAATTGGTGAGTGAAGTAGGTGATGGTCTTCAAGTGCTCATGCTTGTGTCGGAGAGCCTCACTGGCGGCAAGTTTACTGGGGTGGAAA
Source organism: Trichoderma oligosporum (assembly GCA_015266385.1). Taxonomy (NCBI): domain Eukaryota; kingdom Fungi; phylum Ascomycota; class Sordariomycetes; order Hypocreales; family Hypocreaceae; genus Trichoderma; species Trichoderma oligosporum. The sequence goes on along the minus strand of JACBYL010000657.1, from coordinate 5,928 downwards.
TCCTTGGCTGACTGTTCGATAGATCGCTCGAAGCCCTCGATGCTGTGTTCGCCCTCTTGCTCTCCGCTGATCATCTCACGGTGGTGAGCTAGCAGTTCCTCAAAGTATTCGGGTCCAAGAATGTTGACTTTGGCGAGTAAGAGTTCGCGCTGAACCAAAGCGGCATTACTATAGTCCAGGACAGCCCAGACAGGCACCAAGTCTTCCAACTGCCTTCTAGCCTGCTCAACAACGCCGTCTTGACCTGTCAGGACAATGGTCATACGAGACAGGTCCTCCACCTCGGTGTTGCACACAACAAGAGAATCAATGTTGAAGCCTCGAGCGGCAAGGATACCAGAGAGACGAGACAGCACACCCGGCTCGTTCTGGACTAGACAGTTGAGGATATGACGCTTCGGAGGAGCCATGGACGGGGTAGGCGTCTCATAGAGGATATTGGAAACAGCGGCTTGGGCTGACCATGCCGGAGGAGTATCAGTGATGGGCAGAGGGGCTGAGCGACGTCGCAGGGCCTTGTAGGCGATGGCAGAAGTCGAGCTGCTGGATGAGTTGTATCGTACCGTCGTCTTCGCAGCGGCGGGGAATGTCCTCACGGCAAGGCGCAAAGGCGCACTCCATGGCCGAAGCGAAGCCATCTTGCAGTGACTTGAACTGACCCAATTCGATCACTGAAAGAGAGGCAAGTCAACCGGCGATGGAATTGGTTTTTGACCGCTTCCGTGGTGTTGAGTCAGTGAAGCAGAAAAGCGGAAAACTTAAGTTGGCTCGAGATGAAGGTGGGCTCCGATAAACCGGAGGTTGACTGGCGCAGCGGTTTAGCACGGATCAAACCGGCCTGGCCAATAGATAGGGTCAACACTTGGATTATATTATGAACGCTACGTACGAGTATATACTAGACCGCTAATGCCGGATTATAGCGTATATTTCTTTGACTTACTCTCTACTGTCAGTTTCCCAGCTCCTAGAAATTACAATTGAGCTTATCAATTCTGTCTCGAGCTTGCTACAATACTAAGAGTACCCAGTGGGTTAGGTACGATCTGCCCCCCCTACCGCCTATGCATGTTTGGCAATCTTAGAGTAGTAGTAGTAAGTAATATCATTAAGCAGATCTATGAGGTCAGCATAAGCCAATTTAGAGAAGCCAGCTGTGAAATTGAACGCTTTATCGGGCCTCAATGGCTTACATAGTATCGCGCTTCTTGTTGCTGTTATCACGGCTCGTGGTAGGGACTTGTTGGTAACCTCACGTAAGAACGCATGCCCGGCTGACTGCATTTGCCTTTGGGCCGATGTCTAAAGGTATATACCTAGTAGGTAATCCACAGGCTGATGTGCCAGGAACAAAGTCCTGATTCGTATATCTGAATCTATGCCACCATGTTTGGCCTTTGGGTGTTTGGCACTTATGACACGAGCTCCGACACCGCAAGCAGGTTGTTCTCACATCTCAATTAACAAGATCTTTTTCCCCATGGGCCCAGCTTTAATCTACCTATATTATGTAAGGCATCTGCACCAGTCTTTTTCGCGTGTATATTTTTTCTGATGCAGCTAATGTGGCGCTGCTTGGCAATATCCTTGTTCAAGGTACCTACGAGTACCTAGCCACCTAAGTGTAGTCACCTAAGCCAAGAAAGGTAACTGAAAAAGCTTCCTTACCTAAGTTATTACTGGGGCTATTAATCCACGCACGTCGCGAGCTCTAACGTGCCTTGCAGCCTTGCATTTGTCGACTGATTTTTACGGCGCACGGCGCATCCTCGCACATTACATACTGCAGCTCCTCTCGCTATCTCAGTCAAGCGAGAAGACTATTCTGTCGCCACTGAATCGCAAGCTCATAAAATTTCCCCATTTAGTTAATTGCATCTTCGTGACATCATGGAGGATTCCGAGCGACGAACCAAACGATCCCGCTTCGACCAAACGGAGCCCGAGCCTCGGCGAGCGTCGAGATTTGACAGACGCTCTCGATCTCCGCCCACGCGCCGCTCTGAGGGCAGAGATCGCAGTCCCCTTCCCAAGGAAGACTCTTCCGAGATAAAAAAGTCCCCGATAGATGCCGCCGCGGCTGCAGGTATGTCTTTGAATCCCAACTAAGTAGCGCGAATGCGATTGTGAATGCGACAGAACGGGCTAACTTTTCTGAACAGCTGCTGCTGCTGCCAAGATCAACGCCCAATTACAGGCACGAAAGGCACCTCAGCATGTTGACGTGCCACCGATCAAGTCTGCACAGGCCGCGGAATCAGGTGAAACTGACGAAAACAATGAGATGAAGGTCGAGATGTATGTTGCCGATGGTGACTTTATCCAAGATATTGAGGTCAACGATTTGCGCAATCGATACTTGTTGACCAAGGGTTCCACTCAAGAAATGGTAAAGGATCCTCGATAGTTTTGTTATGCTATATTTGTTGGTTTAAGCGTTCACATCACCCTGATTAAAGGCGCTAGATTCTCGGAGCATGTTGGCTCGTGACTACACTTACCCTTTTCCTGCTTTTGCTAACCTATGTTTGCTTTAGATCCGAAGTGAAACTGGTGCTGGTATGCAAGCACCCTTCTAGCTAGACTAATTGTACAATCAAGATGTTGACTTCTACTTGCCAGATGTCACGACCCGCGGCAGCTACTACCCTAATAAGAGCATGGCGACGGCAGCGGTAAGAAAATATCTATGGTCCTAATGCTTCTTCTTCATTTCTAACCAGAATTTCATCTTGATCTCGGGAGAAAAGAACCCTCCTCTATATCTTCACATTACTAGCACCACCAAGGAAGGCTTAGAGTCCGCTGTTGAAAAGATTAATGACCTTATCAAGCAAGAGCTCCCCCAGCTGGTTGATGAGCGGCGATTTCGACGCAGAGACCAAGAGCAGCAGCCACAAGTTGAGCGAGACGAATTTGGACGGGTATGATGCTCACTCCGAAAGTTTAAGATACCCCTTATCATGGCTAACTCTTTGTCGATTTAGCGTAAATGGCCCGAAGAGAAGATTCCCATCACTCTTGAGCCGGTTCCCGGATTCAACCTACGTGCTCAAGTGGTTGGCCATGGCGGTGCCTATGTAAAACATATCCAACAAGAAACTGGATGTCGCGTCCAGATTAAGGGCCGAGGCTCAGGCTATCTGGAGGCCGCCACGAATCGTGAAAGCGATGAGGATATGTTCCTTCACGTCACGTACGCATCATTACTAGAACTGTCTCTCTGCCCCCGGTTACCTGACTAACTTGGCTATCTACAGCGGACCTGACCCGAATATGGTCGCCAAAGCCAGAGAGCTTTGTGAAGATTTGATTGCCAACGTCAAGGAGCAGTACGAGGAATTCAAAGCTCGACCGCCGCGTTATGGTGGTGACCGTGGTGGATACGGCGGCGATCGTGGCGGATACGGCGACCACCACCACCACCGGGGATCTCACGACAGGTCCCACGGCGGTTCTCACAGCAACTCATACTCTTCGTACAACAATAGATACAATTCTGATACTGCAGCATCCAACAGCCCTGCAACCCCAGGAGTTAACCCAGCAAACGCGGCCGACTATGCCGCCCAGTATGCTCAATACTATAACGGCGCCGACCCCTACGCAGCATGGGGAGGATATGCTAAGTAAATCAAGCTTTCATCAATGAAATTCTTGCAAATATCTAACCCGTCGCAGCTATGTTGCCTTGTATCAACAGTACTATGGAGGTCAGACCCAGGCACCAGGTCAGAGCTCACATGCAGCAGCAGCTCCAGGTCAATCAGCTTCTCCGCCGCCGCCGCCCCCTCCTACCGAAGCGGCGCCTCCTCCACCACCTCCCCCAAGCTCTGCACCACCTCCCCCGCCACCATCCGGACCGCCTCCGCCAGGTGGAAGCTTCAGCGCCGTACGTAAAACCCCAATCTCAACTATACGGGCCCCAATGCTAATTATTTTATCAATTACACAGGTTCCGCCTCCCCCGGGGCTTTAAAGGGATAGGTCTTCATGACTGACATAAGAGCTTGCTAAACTCATTTGTTTTGCTGACTTTGTAATACGCATTGGTTGACCACAGGGGGCTACAGATTCTCGTACACGAATGGCTTTGGGGGAAGCGCAGAACTGCTAGTTCAAACGCATCGAACAATTTCTTAGGTTTGGTAAAAAGGATATAACTGACAAGTCCAGAATTTGAATTCAGACATAACCCATTGTGGTAGGGACTCGGTCTAGACGAGACCAGTATTTGTTAATAACTTTGTGAAAAAAAGGAAGAGTGTTGATCTTGTGAGAAGTCTTCACTGCTGACAGGCACAGGCTGTAAACATCAACCATGACCAGAGTAAATAACAGTGATTATTCTACTCCATACGAAAATGCGTAAAGTGATAATTTTAAATAGTGACTGCGTGATATGGAGCGCATGAGCAGACGGCATTGGCCTCCGTATCTTGATGATCTTAGCTTATTAGCAGATAGCAGGTATCTAGAGCAGATAGTTAACGAGGAGGGATGGTGGTCTTGATCTCTTATCGATAAGGAGCTTATGAAGCAATTGGTTGTTCCACTTCACAGACTTAAAACCTGTCTGTCTGTCACCTGCCTTGAAGCGCCCATGAGTCTGACGTCCGTCTTGAACATTCTTCTTATATTTTCCAATCACAGTCCAAAGCAGAAATGACCCATCAGACCTATCCATCCCATGATCCTGTAAGGGAGCCTCATTCAGTCTCCGTCAAAGTGCTCAGGTACGCACAAAACATCTGTGAATTGAAGTCTTGACCTTTCCCTCACCCATTGCCGTAGGCTTTCTCAACCGTCACTCGTAACGCAGTACCCTATAGATCCGCCATTCTCTCCTCCCAACATCAAGTCACAGCCAGCACCCGCTTCTCTCGCTTACTCCACGGCCGATACGAACCCGGACCCTTTCTTGCTCAGCCCGATCCTCAATCTACCGGTATCGTTTGGCTCTGCCTACGTAGGAGAAACGTTTAGCTGCACGCTCTGCGCGAATAATGATCTACCCCTCGACGCGGCGAAGCGCATACGTGATGTTCGTATTGAGGCTGAGATGAAGACCCCTGGCTTGGGAGGACCCCAGAAGCTCGAACTTAGCCCTGCGAACGTTCACAGCGCGGCGGGGGGAGGAGGGGTAGATCTCCAGCCTGGAGGGACGTTACAGAAGATTGTGGGCTTCGATTTAAAAGAAGAAGGGAACCATGTGTTGGCCGTGACGGTGAGTTACTCTGAAGCTACGGAGACAAGTGGGCGAACACGGACGTTCAGAAAGCTATATCAATTTATATGCAAAGCATCTTTGATTGTGAGGACAAAGGTCACCGGTCTGGATGCGGATACAAGCAGCAGTAGAAAGTGGATTCTTGAGGCGCAGCTGGAAAACTGCAGCGAGGATGTGATACAGCTCGAGAAGGTGGTGCTGGACGTGGAAGAAGGGCTGAGTTATCAAGACTGTAATTGGGACTCGGACGGGGAAAAGAAGCCGGTGTTACATCCGAGCGAGATTGAGCAGGTTTGCTTCCTGGTGCAGGAGAAGGATGCGGATAGCAGCAGCATCAAATTGACGGCGGACGGAAGATTGATCTTTGGAGTTCTGGGTATTGGGTGGAGAGGCGAAATGGGATGTCGAGGGTTTTTGTCGACGGGCAAGCTTGGTGCTCGGATTCCCGCACGATGAATGAGGGGAGGGATGCTCATTGACAGAAGAAAAAAAATTTAAAAAAAAAAAATCTCTTGAGCGACGAAGCCAAGAATGATGGAACGCTTCTAATGTTCGAATGATGGGCTTTAGCGACTCGGTTACCCACCTTGAATTGATGGATGGTGCGCTCGAGCGAATGCATGGCGTTTCATAGTCCATATGCTAAAGCAAGGGAGGGGCATCACGATGCACGATTCACGATTCACGAGAAGGGAGGG